>JABWIB010005244.1:36309-47544 GCA_016617825.1 Platyplectrum ornatum
AAAAAAAAAAAAAAAAAAATACAATTAAAAAAACAAAAACAAAGCCCCAAACCAGTCACCCAACAACAAATTGTAAAAGTGTATGGGCAATAAGACCGGGTAGGAGCACCAGTAGTAAGCAGTGTGCATGAGTGGCTCTGTGTTACTTGCATTTGGCTTAGCCATCACTACAAAATGACTGACATTCAGCAAATTGAGCTACTGAAGACACACACACTAACAACATCAACTGCATAGTTTTCCCCTGCAATGCAAACAAGATCAGGTATCCTTCATGTGATTATACATAGGTTATTACATAAAGCAGCTCCAATGCACAACTACACATATAGTGAATCGGTGGCATGTACATGTGGGAAAACAGGCTGGAGTTCTTACATTAATACACCAGAGAAGCCTGAAGGCACAGAGGCNGCGACTCCAGCCAAACCAGAACTCTGCCTATCTAACCAAGAGAATAGTGAAAACAATATGTAATCATCACCCACAAAAAAATAAAATAAAAATTTCTAAAAACAAAAAATAAAAATTAAAGCCCCCAAAAATATATAGAATCTTTTTCACACATCTAAAATGAACTTAAAATAATACAATAACTGAAGAACTATGGTTCTGGTCCTGACATCTAAGGCACCAGATATTTAAAAATGTAACTGAAATTGTCTTTTCTGTAGAAACAGAGTCCCAATGTTTTGAAGGCATTTTACTCGAGTGAATGGTGGCAAGTGGGTCGCTGTCATCCTTATGTCAGCACGCCTGTAGCTTTCTGGAGCAGTGGTATCTACGGAAGTACAAAAAAACCAACAACTTCACGTGAAAACTCAAAACATGGCCATGCACACCGTCTCATTTAACAGACATTACCCATGAACACTATCTATGGAATATAAAAATAAACACATTGCGATAAAACATATCCTTTTCAGACACACTATATTACACTCTGTTAATCCCCTTATTACATGTTACCAGCATGATTATCGCTTATGCCACTATGTGCATATATTTAATGGGCACTTAATACCATCGTTAACCAAAAATAAGTGATCCTCAAACAAGTAAGGGCTTGCATAATACTTAAGGATGCCTTCAACCTCTTCTACATGTAGGAGGTCAGGGGATACCTGATCTTAAGTTTGGATTCAAACTACAAACAGTTTAAGATTGTTGGAATCCCTGATATCACATCTAAGACAGTGGCACACACATAGTTAATGGACTGATTACTGGTTAAGTTATCAACAGCTGCCTGTAATGTGCACCATAGGCCAATATTGCTTGTAAAGAGTGATTAGGTTTGGTTTATAAAAATACTAAATATAACAATGTTACTGAAGTCCTACTAGCATGATCATAGCTAAATGTCCAAACAATACATTGTATATACTTTTTTGTCACATTACTTGGAGTTCTGTTTGACTGAAGTTTGCTCTGTATTTCAAATGAAACCATTAAAACATCAAATACGATATTTCTAGGATCTAGTGACACTAACCTTCGTTAGATCCACCCCAGTGAGGGTCTGAACAGAGGCTGGAATTTCAGCCAGCAAGCGATTCATTTCCCCAGTTATTTTACTGTTGTCTCCACCAAGTATGAGAATTTCATCCACTTTGGCCAGGGGTGCAGACACTTTGGCAGCGATCTAAGGACAACAAAGCAGTGGTAATAAATAAATCTACTCCTAGAACCAAATCATTGAGTACCAGTTCCCCTACAAAAAGAAGGTTTGATAAAAAAAAAAAGCAGACTGATTTCAAACGGATAGAATCATTATTTTATCATCTGACAAAAATAAACTTCAGTTGTTGCTAGTTATTTTTTTTTTTCTTAAAGAACAGAAAAACAGGAATAGTAAAAAGAACAAAAACCAGAATAAGAAAAGTCACTCCAAGTACCTCAGGTAGGCATTCCAAAACCAAGGCAATTTTAGCAGCTTCTCCGTAGTGTTGGTAGGCCCCTGCTTTCAGCTTCATTCTTTCAGCTTCTGCTTTACCAATAGCTTCAATGACCATGGCTTCAGCTTCTCCCACTTTACGGATTTTCTCAGCCTCAGCTTGAGCAATCANCACTTGTTTCACCCTATCAGCAAAACAAACCTTAATTAAATCGTAACAGAAATGACAGTTGTGAAAATGAAAGGGAACGAGACACTGAAACATTTAGAAACTCATTTGGCAGAGAAATAAAATGAAAAACAATGGCCATATACAGCTATTTCCTTATAAGAGGGAGAGGTGTGACAAAAAGGGTAAATTTACTATTTCAGTGTGTATATGTGTGTGTGTATATAATATATATATACACATATACACATCCACAAATATATATTGTCCCAAGTCTATGTGTAATCACAGGGTCTCCTCCCCACCAATTATGTATGATACAAATTGTAAAGCGCTATGTAATATGATGGCATATAACCGGGTAATAAATAAAAGCATGCATGAAGAGCCTATTATCTAATGAGCCAATGACAAAACCCATTTTTTAGAGACAGGTACACTGTAATATAAGTGTACCTTACAGTACTAGAGAAAGTTCAGAATGTATACACTTTTACACAAACCATGCTATTCTGGATATGTTTTTGCAGTACAGCATCAGAGGCGCACAGGTGAGCTTTTGTTTCATAGATTGCATAAAGCAGGAAACAAGCACATCCTCCTGTATGTAGAATATNATTTGAGTGTGCTAATGACACTGTAGTAGATTAGAGTGAATAAGTACAGAACTTACTTTGTGCTCTGAAATACAAAGTCCTGGATCATTGTCAACTGGTAGCAATGTTTTATGTAAACATAAACTTAAGCTCTTTGTGAAAGTCTGTGTAGTGAAAGGAGTACTCACTTCTCTCCCTCAGCAATCTGCTGCATTCGGTAAGCCTCAGCTTCGGCCGGTCTCCTGACTGTGGCAATCAGCTCCTTGTCTGTACGGACAATTTCTTTCTCCTCAATATCGATCTGCTTCTTACGCTGTACCACCTCTATCTCTATCTCTTCCTGGCGAATCTTCTGCTGCTCTTTTGCCGCCTGCAACTCATAAGCCAGCTGAGCCTCTGCTTTCTACACAAAATGAAATAGAATATAAACACAATACAAATGATGAAAACAGGGCAGTCTAGACATAAACTGACCTATGCAGGATTCTCAAAACTTGGCTCTCTATAAGAAAGGGTGGAGGGGGATTCGCTAGTAATTTACAAACCAAATTCCAGAGAGCTTATTGCTATTCATGTAATACGTGTCAAACAAATATATTTCTTCTATGTAACCATTGATAGCAGAGGATGTCACTGGGGAAAGTAAAGCAGTGTTAATTGATTTATGGAACTCATGGAAACTCAGTCCTGTTGTATCACAATGAGGTAAATGTATCAATTGCATGGCATTAGGAATGGGTGTGTGTGTGTGTGTGTGTGTGTGTCAAGGAGTCTTTTTTGTGTAAATAAAGATGTAAACCATTCTTATCAGAATATATTAGCCAAATAATAAGATTAAGCCTCTGTTGTTGTAAGAGTGGTGGACCACAGCATAGCTGATGTCATTTTCATACTCACCTTGGTATTTACTTCCTGGGAAAATGCTGCCTTTTGCATCTCAAATTCACGCTTGGAATCTGCCATTTTAGTGTCTGCCAGGTATTTTATGTCAAGCATTTCTCTCTTGCACAAGGCCTCCTGTGAAGGAGAGGACAATGTATCCCCATGACATTCTATGTACACGTACAGCACTTACACCCAACCTTTGTTACATTACTTACCCTGATGCCCGCATCTCGCTCTGCCTCAGCAACCCCAATGTCAGCGTCTCTCTGAACCACTGCTGTCTGTGTCTTACCCAGAGAGCTCAGATACTCAACTTTATCATACACATCCTGTAGAGACAACAACATCCCAGCGCTTAGTACAGATATACACAACCATGTTTTGATTTTTATGATACAAGTTGTAACTAGTTCAGTCTCATTCCCATCATTGTGCAATGTATACCAGAAACTACAAAAGGTTCTCATAACATGACATAGGTTATTTGTTCTGAAACTCTCACCTTGATGGTAAAGCTTAGGATTTCAATACCCATACGTCCAACATCCGGGGCTGCCACTTCCCGTACCAGCTTGGCAAACTGGTCTCTGTCCTGATAAATCTGTTCTACAGTGAGTGTACCTGAATAAAAGAAATAATACATTCAAAACAGAGAGAAATACCTACATTTACCTTGATGTAGATAGATTAACAGATGCAATAAGCTGGAGTTACATCACCAAGACAAAAGGTATTGAAAGACAATACCATAAATAAATATGAACATAATCCCTGTGTCAGTCTATATTGCTGCTCTCTGCAATCAGGATGTGTGCAATTTAAACATTCACTGATTAGGAAATGTTCTGATCACCAGAGACCATTTGCTGGCTCTATTAATGGTGTTACAACATACAAATATGGCTAGCAAACTCTTATAAGAATAGTTACAATGACGATGTTTAGAGGACGATTTATCACATATGAAATACTTAACACAGTATCACTATTTATATCTACTATCATAAACCAGATCCCTCTAATGCACTGGTTCCCAAGCTGTTTGGCGCTCTCATTGAGTTGCAGAGGAATGTTTTTTCTGATGTGGTGGCACATTGCTAGTGTTGCGTGGCATCACTAGTGTTTTTAAGAAGCACAGTGTTACTTTTAGTTTTAATGTCAATTTGAAGTATTTCTGTTTTTACCTAAATGGTTATTACAATTTTGACTCACACTTACAGCTTGGTAGTTACTTTGACTTAGGGGTGCCTTGATAAAATATGAATACCCTGAGAAAGTTCGGAAACATTAGAAAAAAGAAGAAAGGCGGGACAGTTTATTTGAGAAGCAGTCAAAGGTGGCTCATAAAACACCTCTCTTTCAAAGTTTTCATGACACCAATTGGTACCTTACCAAAGTTGCTGTCTTACNTCAATAGAAAGAGACCCCATATAGGTTTACCAGATATCAAAGNATCGCTCTGCGAGTCTTTCTGCCAATATAATTTCAATACACTACATGCACATTTTGTCCTTAAACAAAGTGAATGGAGATGTGGTCAGGTGAAACCACAGAGGTAATATAGGTTTGCGTGCTGCTGCACTTACTGCCAAAATAAGCCTTTCCCACCTCTCCGTACCCNGTGCCCATTAGGCACCATGCCCAGAGTCATCCTTCATACAAAATAAAACAACCTAAACCAATTTTCTACATATGAAAAGTACAAATGTATTTATCATGTTCACCTACGTATAAGGTAGAACGAGGATTTTTTTTTTTATTCTCTACTGACAAACGGCAAGAAATGTCATAATGAACAATATTGGAATTACCGAGAATAGATCGCAAATGTCCCTCCAGGGTTTGGAGAACGACGTTTTTAATTTCATGGACGTTTTTCCCAAGAAACTGCTCACATGCTATAGCCAGGAGATCTTTTTCAGTCATAATTTTAACCTAGAACATAAATAAACTGTTAAGCACACAATACANAGCATATAAATGGACAGGAAAAGCAATCTTTAAAAATTCACAGTAAAATAAAAACAACATGTGCGTACTCAAGTGCAATTATTTCTGTCATATATATATCGAAATAGTTTACTGTAATAGGACTAAAATGAACAGAAATCTGTCACTCAACACAATGGAGGCAGACATTTAAGAGATGAACCATTAANCATAATTAAAAAAAACCCTAAATACTCACTTGACATGGTGTCAGTCACTAGGTTTAAAGTATATTTTGGAATAGGTATAGTTTATGTATGTTTATGTGATACACCATCATCTGTACTACATTAAAGAAGCCAGCTCACATACATAATATACTACCGTATATTAAAACTGAATTGCCCAATTACCAATTTTAAGGTGCAATGTGTAGCCTCCCTTGTGCTGTGACAGCTGCATNGTACATTTACACATCATAACAAAACACAAAGTGCACTACCAGGAAAGAAAAGTCACAGCACAGATAAAACTGGTAACACATTAAGCAACCACTAAGCCTGGAATAGACAATGTTTAACAAACAGNCTGCTTATTACATCAGCAAATATACAAGTCATTTACAGCAGCTGCAAAAAGCTCTACTCACTGCAGAAGGTTTATCATCAATACACCTACTGAAGGAACAAGAACACCTACTAGTTCCCTCGTGCTTGTTTCTTTTACATGCAATTGTGAGCTATATAATGTACTTTATAAATATTAACATTAAACTAATGCAGATTTCAGGCTTAGTGTGTGTCTATTTTAATAAAAGAACTTCAAGTCAACAGCCTAAACAAGTCAACATGATCAATATTATTGTATACAGGTCATATCATTATACACAGGCAGATACATAATATATGCACATAGGTATCCTGGAAATGGAAAACATTGATGAGATGAATGATACATATTTTTATACTTACACTTTACTAATAGTACCTATAAAATATTGCTCATTATCGCAAACATTTACATAAAGGTTCTGGGCAGTGATCTTTTGTTTAGTTAAATAAAATGGATCCAAATTAAAAAACAAACAAAAAAACATCAGGTCATCACTGCAGAATCTGTGAGGAATCTGCCAACCACTGAACATATCAGATATGTTACTTTGTCCCAAGCCANCTAACGCAATATTCATGTGCCCGTAAGACCAGATACATGTAGTAACTGCATCAACGGGCAGAACTGTAAAGTGTATAATCAGTCCAAGTGCACACAGCTACTATGAAGTATGCCTACCAATTATACCACATGCCTTCAATAAAATAAATCATACTTAGTGCTTCATGGGATCTCATGGGCCACCAGTACATCATTAAACTCTAGTGAGAGAACTGCTAAATTTTACAGAGGTAAAAACACTAATCATTGTGACTCAAAAATCTGATAATTGTACGATTTAAATGCTTGCCTGGGGATAAGGTAAATGTGATAATGTGTATAGACGCCTTTCTATGTGTCTTAGACAAACAAGACTCATTCTAAAGCCATGGTAACCATGTCACAAAGTTCTACATCTAACCTTGAGTTGGGAAAACATTCCTAAGTTACTGTAGGCTTTCTGATCCATTGATTCGCAGTAAATGCATAAACAAGTAGCATTTCAAAGAATCCTGTCGTAAGGCAGGTTATAATACCAGAAATCAGTGCTTATACAAGGAATGGGTATAGAAGTTCCTAATTACACATTTCAAAGTGTCTCATGCAGAGAGAAACAAATGGCTCTCACTTTCTCACAGCATGAGATACTTTATGAAAGGTTATAATACCAATTACCAAGGTAACACAAGCAGCAGTAGTTTCAGCCCCACTGGTACATTCCACAAGTGTGATAAATGCATTCAGTGTATTGGGAATGGGGCAACTAATATTTGAATTACATTTTTACTTTAGTTACCACTTGTAACAATTTCATTCTGAAATAATTAAGCGACAAATTTGTGACAGATTTTAGTGTAAATGAATGATCTTGGGAAGTCCATAAACACAGATCTGAGGTGCCAACGAGTTGTGGCATCNGTTGGTATCCAATCCTGAAGGCATGCATTTCCCAAACCATGTGCTGTTAGTTACAGTACCTGGGCCACACCAGTGACAGTTAAAGCTACCCCCTCGGCAGTCTCTACGTCCTCGCACCTGGGCTGTAACGTCATTATCTCTAGGGAAATCCTGTCAAAAAAGGTAAAACATTTGCATATTTTTCCAGTTTGNTGGCATCAACTTCATGCTTCCTATAGCATTCCTCCCCCTTTCTATTGCATAGTCACATTGTACGCAGTGCTCAGCTCAGATTGTGTGCATCACTCCTGAACAACCAACATGGTTCCTCATTACAGCAGCACCAAAATGGGCTACATACATGGTAAATCAGAACATTGGACCACACAGGTGTTAGTAGCAGGTATACTTCTCAAATGGCGTATAAACACCTATAATGTTATATTTTGCTAACGTAATTAAATGGGTAAAAACTGTTATNATCAATCATAACCAAATCCACAACCAAACGCTACAGCCCCATAATCCACAGTGCATGGTTAATGGCTTTGAAGGTTGATGATGTAAAAAGATTCCAAAAATGGACAGAGCTGCAGTATACCTTAGTCTTACCTATGTAATGTGTATTTCTGGTTTTAGGTAAAAAAACAAACGCCCTGCTTAACATAAACACATTTGGGTAATATGTTTTAGGAATTAATACTGCATTAAATGTTCTTGCTAAAGCTTCACATTACGTCCAAATGTGACTGCTGGCAGTACAAGAAGAAGGGGAGAAAGCATGGGAAGGAAAGTTGAGAGTTTGAAACTGGGAGAAATACTATATCATCATCATCATCAGGAGAGGTGTTAGTGGAGGGTCCTCTTGATGCTGTTGCTGCTTACAANGAAAAATAAAGAAATTGAGGAGCAGAGTTAGGAAGCTGGAATTTTATTACCTGTGCAACCCCCGTAACGAAAAGAGGGACCCCCTCCGATGTCTCAATATTCTCACAGCGACATAGGATGGTCATAACCTCCAATGACAGTCTGAGCAGCATTAAATGAGGGCAGGAGGACAGCAAATACACAGAGGAGTTACCAAGGAGCAACACACAAACCAATTTCACCATAAGGAACAAAAATAGGGGTAGAGTGTAGTTAGTCTGATTGTTCTGCTGTAAGAGCAAGCATGCAAGGTGTCAGATCGCTGCTGGAAAGTGCATTAGTTCTGGTGTAATCATCAGTCTTCATATCCACTACAGTTCATACATAAAACACACATTTATATATTGCTTAAAGCGCCCCCCTATATAAACGCTGTGTGCATGCCCTGGATAAAATTTACCATTGAAAAAAAATATCTTGGAAAGTATTAAAACACAAACACTGCCCCCCATCCCCTAATACATACACTGCANGTGGCATTCATAATGACCAGCGAATCATCCTTTTCTCTAGGCTTACTACTTGGCCAGTCTCCAAAACAAAAAAGTAGTGTGAAAAGGGACTTTTTTCTACAAAAAGGTCAATGATGGACCCACTGACCCCTTCCCCATTTTTTAGTAGTAAACAATGCTCTCTACAGTTATGGCACATGAGGAATCTTGCACTTCTCTATTTATGGTTGATAATATGGCACAGTTCCTCTATCCCATAGCTANATTGATAGTGAAACAGCAGAAATGGCACAACAGGAATATAGGCCAAGTTCAAAGAATGTAACAATACATAAAATACTGATGATGTGGAACAATTGAAACAGGTATGCACCCAGCGTAAAAATGATATCAAAGCCAAGTGTATATATAATGTACAATGACCTTGTCCTAACAATCAGAGGCTCAATCATTTTACCATTCCCATTAGATAGACAGGCCTTTGTTACACTGCATACTTCTACCAAAGCTCTTTAACGTAAATGGTTTCTGCTGTGAGGTGAAAAGGCACTTCCATGAGGAAATTAAAATGAACAAACTCACCTCAAAACTAATGGAAAATAACAGAAAATTATAGTATTACAAAAGTTAATCCAACTCGACCATTACATTTTAAATTTTTCTACTTACGGTATATTGAATAAAAGTTAATAAAAGTGACCACCAGATCATTGTGCTTAATATAACAGAACTTTTCTATTTGCAGCAGCAGATGGAGAGAGATGTAGAACAGTAATCCCATCTTTATTTCATGTACAGATGTTTTACTAATCACTTCACTATAAAATGTTCCTATAAATATTTGTTTCTCATAATATTATACTAGAAATATAATGAGAACATTATACAAGGGAGCTCACATACATGTTCTCTCATCCATAGAACAGGTTATAATCTTCCATGGTAAGAGGCAGGTTATATTACAGCAGGATTCTCAGGTTTTATAATGCTCGTGTTTGGTATAATGGGCCTTTTCCACTGTTTACCAGTAAGAACACTAACTGTATCCATTAAGAAAGGACAGAGCACAGAAAATGTCACGTCTGTTAAAAATAGCAGAACTGACTGTTACTGGGAAGGGATTTCATTATATGTTCCATGAGATTTCTTGTCAAGGAAAACACATATAAAAGTAGATTGTGTTTAAAACACTTTAAAGTGTAAATGAAAATAAAGAAAAGTACAAGCANATATATGATTTATGATTTACTAATGCGGCTTCTGGATAGAAGTGCTTTCTTAATGTGTTTGCATTAAAGGTATCAGGTTGCTAATCACTAATTAGAGAAAAAGCAGAATGACTCCAGTGGATCAACTAAAATGGATGTCACACATTCACTTACTGAAAACTACATCTTACATGTGAGGTCACTTATCATCATGCATTATCATTCTTCACTTGAGTTGATGCACTCTATAAATATCCCTTTACATATTAATTCTACTATTTATCCAATTTGTGTCCTAGTAATGTTACTATACATTGATCATCGTATTGAATATTAGTTTAGAATATATTATTATTAGTTTTAGAATATTAGCAGACACATTGGCTGCCACCACCACTTTGTATAGAAAGGAAGGTTGCAACACAACTGAGCAGAGTAACGGTACACAAATTACAAATACAGGTACAGGTACAGGTACAAGCATGAAATCCAGGCATTGGAGTACACATTGTGCATGTTGCCTTAATATGGCAAAAGAATAGAGAGCAAAACAAAGGGTTCAGTTTGTCACATTAGTTAAAAATATCTAGTTTCCNTCGAGATATCATGTGACAGATTATAATACTAACAAACAAGTGATTGGGTGATGTATTTTACACCAACATAGGACTTCCTAGCTCTTTAAGTTAAATGACTATTCTGTAGAAGCTTAAATAAAAAATAAACAGATAGATGCATAAACGGATCATTTATAGGTTAGCTGCTTCCTTGTAAAGGTGGCCATTCATAAGAACGACTTCGTTCTTGTGGAATATCTGCACCGACAAACGGGATGATTTTCCCTAGGGGAAATCACCGTNTCTGCGGGCCATCCACGAGAACTGTCGTTCTCATGGTGGCCATAGGAAACAGTGTAGACCTGTAAAAATAGATTTTTTTTTTATAAAATACTTACTTTACAGGTGTCTNTGCTGGGCATCGGAGCGGTTTTGCATGGAGAGGACACTGTATGTGTGTGACGCCATCACCCATATACAGCTTCCTCTCCAGCTGCACTGGACGCACCGGAGCCGTTCCGGTGCCCAGCGAAGACATCTGGACAGTAAATATATCTTTATTTCAT
>JABWIB010005245.1:0-10675 GCA_016617825.1 Platyplectrum ornatum
GGCGGCAGCGGGAGCCAGCAGGGCCGCAGCCACGAGCGGCCGTCCGGAGCGAGGAGAGAGCCGGAGGAGGAGCCGGAGCACAACACCGCCACGTGGAGGACCAGGGAGAGGCTTCTCAGCGAGGGGAGCCGAGGACAAGCACAAACCCCGGGTGAGAAGGAGCAGCGAGGACGGAGCTCCCGTTCCGTGCGACCAGCGCCGTCCGCAGCCAGGCCACGCCCTGAAGCATGTTCTTATTACTGCAGGTACTCAAATACTGTCATTATACTATACCAGAATCTCAATGTTTTTGGGAGGTCCCAGCTGCCCAGTATGGAATCAGTTCAAGTTCCACTTTGTATGTCCTTTTGCACTGGTTGAGATACATGTTTCATTCAGGCTCGATGAGATTCTATCATTTGGGTTAAAATACAAATACTACTGATACCTTCATACAAGCTTGCCCAGTTGTCTCAAGTACCACGAAATAGAGTTCTGACTACCACTAAATGCAAACTCATAAAGTCAACCCTGTTCCTCTCTCTAGTAGCAAATGTAGGATATGTGAAGTATATTAGTGGTCTGGGATTGGCTCACTATAATATATGTGATGTATATTAGGGTCTGGGAATGCCATACTGCATACAGTGTATATATAATGTATGTATGTACACATTCTCAACCCCCCTAATATAGCTCCCATGGACATTAGGTACTGTGCCATCTTTAGATGACTAATATTTTACATGTGGGTTATATTAGGGGTCTGGAGATTAATATCAGGGTTCTGGATATACATAATTAATATCAGTTTATGGTAACTATAAACTGACCGTACCTTGACTTCAATCTGATTTCTTCTATCTTTCTTTCTTTTGTCATTCTGCTAACTTCTGCCGTTGTTTCTCTTCACTGTGATGTGTATCCCAGACGCGCAGTGCTCAACCTTATAGAAGGGAGCTACAGGGATCCAGCATTGTGTCTCTGCTAGCAGAGGTCTGTATTCAGTGCTAGATTTACAATTGATACTATGGAGGAATTACCTGGGCTACAGAATACACTGGGAGAGGTAGCCATGGGTAAATCTATATAAGTTTCATTTTTTTTACTTTCATCAACTTTTACTGAACTCTTCATATTGGGGAGATGTAAAGAATGACTGGATACGTATGTTCACATTTACTGAGCGGTAACTATTGATAGTCAGTGCAGGATGAACAGTAGCAAAGCATATTTAAGAGTATTTTATTGATTGTGGTACTAATTGGTTGAGGGTTTCAATAAGCACCACCACTGGGTTGTAAAGGGATGATCATTGTGGCTTAGGGCTGGATCCATAGTCGGCTTGTGCATTTGGACTTTCTTTAACCTACCTTAAAATACCTACTTCAGCATACCTCCACCCTCCCATTGTACGTAGGAGATCCATAATGGAAGTTAGTGATCAGTATTGGTTATACGGTGCAAAGTAACTGAATACTCCATCTGACCTCCCAGTCCCATGAGGACTGTTCCATGTAAATCAGAACCTTAAGGAGGTATACCTATAGACATGGGCTAAGGCCAGTATGGTGGCAGGAGTTGCATGACGGGCTGCGAGTCTCGTCTTGCTATTGGGGCAGAACCAGCTGCCATGTCACAGTAATGTAAATAACATTTACTGATCACTGAGAGATTCTATGGATACATGGCCTTGTATTTGTACACTGTACATTATACTTCAGGATAGAGGCTATTAAGCCCCCTGTGTGAGAATATACCGAGCACTCCTGCGCAGTCTGAGGGCCACCTGCCATCTTTATGGTGTGGTAAATCTATACTTAGATTACTGTTATACACCAAGCGGCCACAGCTGCTATAGAAAATTGCCATAAATGCAAAACCTGTTTTCAAGAGCCTTTGCCTTAGAAACCGCATTTATATCTCCAGTAATGTGGGGCACTCGTTTACACTACCATAGAGGGAATGTATGGTAATAGCACAGTAAGCATGTGCTAAGCACCCTCACCCTTTCCAGACTCCTGATGCATCCTGATCGCATGTAAGGACCTCAGAAATGTTAGGAAGGACATATTTCCGTGGAAGTCTTTTGGGAATGTGATGGCGACAGCAGTCTGGATACAGCCCAGTAATAGTAATGGACCAGATTCAGCTCTGACCCCTGTATAAGGGAGAGGAGACCACTACTATTCCCATTCCCCAACTGACAGATAGACTTCCAGCCCGAAAATTGGATCCTGATGATCTAGATTGGTGCTGGATTCAGTCCATATTAAAATTACTAGATCTTAAAGCTGCCCATTCACTATACGATTTTTCTGAAAAATCGGCTGATATCATTAAAAAATCGTTTTAAAACGATTTTTTTATTTTATGGTCTGCACAATCTTAAATCGTTTTTAGGTAAAAAAAAAAAAAATCGTACAGTGTATGGGCACTTACAATAATCCTGCCATTGAGACCCACTTTGAAAGCATAAACCAAATGATTTTTTTACCCATACAATTATTGTACAGTGTATGGCTGCTTCCAATTCCTAAAAAACAAAAAAAAATTTGGTTAATTTTTCATCCAATCTTTAGACGATTTATCTTATAGTGTATGGACACTCCAGATGTTGTCAGACATCTTGTCATGTCTTGTCCTGGAGTCTGCAATGCTGATGTCTTTGGCACGAGCTGGGAGTTGTAGTTTCGCAGCACCTGGAGTGTCGCAGGTTGACCATCCCTGGTTTGGATTAAACTGTACTTGCGTTCTGTGAATACATGCGATCAGAATGCATTCCTGTATACTCACACTTAAGATGAATGAAACTAGGGTACAAGTACGTGAGTATTAGAGTGTGCCAAGGCTCCGTGTACCAGACATCTACACCACTAGCATTATACGTTCGCAAGAGCCAGAAGGAAATGAAGCTATGGCTATCGGAGGTCTGTTGTTGCATGGGTAATGGTTATAGGATTGATCATACAGATGCCTGGATATTATAGCCCTGCGACTGTAGGTCAATAATTATACAGATCTAAATCTGCCCATTTGAAAGACCAATAATATCCAATAACATCATCTTGATTCGCTAGGAGCCAGGAACGTTTATCACCTGCACCTCCCGGACTCTGCTAACCATGCACTGGCTTTTATACATAGGGAGGAAAGTTATTAAGGAAATGTATACTAATAAATAAACGCAGTGAGCATACACCATCACATAGTGTATTGCATGCTGAAGCTCGTGATGTGGGAGGGAAGGGGCACAGTTTAAATCAGCCACAGATCATGTCTTAGTCCAGGGAGCTGACACTCAACTTGCTTTGGACACTTGCGTTAGAACTTTATCATTCTAGTTCAGTACAAAAGTTATGACATTGCAGCTGGAGCATTGTGCAGGTAAATTCATTACTTCGTTGTTTTCGTGCATTGGGGCTGATGTGCTTGTACGACTGATAGCCTCCTTTTCCAGTATCCATTACAATGTATTGCCCTGCACTTATGTATATGGTCACATAGCTGCATTCTGCTTGGTGCCCATAGGCTACGTGCCATAGTGGCATAGTCATCCAGAGTTACCATTGTGTCTGCTGACTTGCCCGCGCCTCTGCATCGACCCCACCACAGTTTGCCTTGTGCCGTTCACCATTTCTCATGCGGCCACCTGGGGTCACTGTGTGCAAGACGATCAGGTGAAGACTCGAGCTACAGTGTCAGCCAGCAAACCCGACACGAGTAAATAACAAATATTAAACGTTCTGCTTTGACAGGATCATATTTTCAATTAGATTTTCCTGTAATAGCATTGCATCCAGTTGCTGGTCCGCACAGAGTATTTTTGTTATGCTTCCTGAAGAGCCATAGTTACAGAGCATTTGTACGCTATTCGAGAAAATACGTCACGCCAGCTTAGTTCACTTCTGTGCCGTGTGCTCCGTACAGCACTGGCATAAGCCGAGCGCCCACAAGACATTTATCCGCGCCGCTAGATTTTCCTCGGATGTGTGACAACCGTAGCGTTTCACAAACAGAGAGGTCGATTCAATGTTGTGCCGCGACACTTGGAGATGTTACCCATAGCAACCAATCACATTCTAGTTGACACTCTATGTTTGTTTCAATGTAAAAGTGAGAGCTAGAATCTGATTGGTTGGGCAACATGTCCACTTTTCTGAATATTTTGGCAGCCTGGATGGCTGAGTGAGTAACTGAGCTGAGTGATTTGTCACAGTGCTAAGGTTGTAAGTTTGATTCCTGGACTTTATCTCTGTGGATTTTGTATGTTCTCTTATATTTACGGGGTATATTTACTAAGCGGGGAATTGAAAAGTGGGGAAGTTGCCCATAGCAACCAAACAGATTTGAGCTCTGTTTCATTTTACATACTGGAGAATGTAAGCTCGAATCTGATTGGTTGCTATGGGCAACTTCCCCACTTTTCAATTAACCAGCAAATTCCCTGCTTAGTAAATATACCCCTTCGTGTCTGATTGGCTTTCCTCCCACACCTCAAAAACATACCGGTAGATTAATTGGCAGCTGACTAAATTGTTCCTAGTATATGTGTAATTACCCCTATGTATCAAATTCCCAATCTCCCTTAGAATGTAAGCCTGCGGGCAGGGCCCATCTTCACCACCCGTTCTGTCTGTCTGTATTCCACATTGTATGGCGCTATGGGCACTTTGTGGTGCCTAAAAAAAAAATAAACATTAATAATAATAATAATAATAATAATAATAAATGTCATTGGGCAACATCTCCACTTTTCCTTTCCTGAAGTTTAGTAAATCTAGAGATTAGAGTTGAGCAAAGAATTCAAAACTCTCAACTCTAATTGTGTCTTTTCATCATACATTCATCTCCTGCTGCAGTTCAACTTCATTTTCTGGTGATGCTTCTTATTTTGTATCAGCGTCAATAAGTTATTCATCTGTAGGATGTGTATGATATGTTGATATTTAGCCAAATACTGTTAAATAATAACATTTTTATCCATTTATCTGATATAATGGACGTCTGCAACGCTTGTCCATATGTGTGAAGACTGATTAAATAAAGATAATCGTGTGTTTTTCTGTGGAGGTAGCTGGTTACATCTATGGGATTGTATAATCATGGGTGATATGCCTTAATCTTTTATAAAGAGAACATTACTTGCTACGT
The DNA here is from genome assembly GCA_016617825.1 of Platyplectrum ornatum. Classification (NCBI taxonomy): domain Eukaryota; kingdom Metazoa; phylum Chordata; class Amphibia; order Anura; family Limnodynastidae; genus Platyplectrum; species Platyplectrum ornatum. Next base: position 5,134 of record JABWIB010005245.1, read on the forward strand.
GTATAAACAAGGCTATCAGTTACATAAACTATTTCCCTGTTTATACAACACTAAAAGGAGCCATGTCTCCTAAAGATTTCTAGTCAAGGCGAATAGAAAATGGCTTTATAGGGTAATCCCCTGACCGGGACAAGCAAAGAAGGTGGACTGGACAGTCGCCCAAATTCGAGACTGTCCAGCTGTTGGTTTTTGGTTTCTCCCTACTGTCCCCACTGGTAAATCTCCCATTTACTACGTATGGACGGGACTTGATCTCACCCAACCCTACCCATTCATCATAATGATCAGGGCTGAGGCAGTGGTTCCCTACATCTTTTACATGTAATTGTGTATCTATTATATATCTATTCTTTCTATCTATGTTTATGTGCAGATAGTTGTTGATCATTGATAAAATTAGCATCAGGGACATTTGATCACATAATAGAGTTTGCAAGGGAATTGAAAAGTAGCAACCAATCACATTCTTCAGTATTTAAAATGAAACTGAAAGCTTGAATCAGATTGGTTGCTATGGGCAACATCCCCACTTTTTAATTCCCCTGCAAACTCCCCGCTTAGTGAATTTAGGCCGTCATATTTAGTATTGAAATAAAGTAATCTATTTATAGGGTAATCAAAGTTGAAGTCGCCAGTTAAACTATATATTAACTATATTTACTAAACTACGGGAATGGAAACGTGGAGATGTTGCCTGTAGCAACCAATCAGATTCAAGCTCTTTGATTCCTATTACATACTAGAACAGTGGTTATTAACATGGGTTCGATAGAACCCCAGTGGTTCGGAGGAGGCGTGTGTCCATTCCGTTGGTAATAATATACTTTTGTGTGCATTCACACAATACTTTTACGGCATCCAGACACAAACCTTTCCTTTATAACCATCAGACAATATCTAGTATTGAGAAGTATGAATATCTGATATTTGATGGGGTGAGTATAATAAATGTGGTGAAGTACCATAAGGAGATTCCTGCGGTGTGAAATGAAATCCTCTTAGTTTGAAGGTGCCATATCTGCTACAAGCTTATTTGTAAAAGGTTTTAACACTTGACCTGCAAAGTCAACAATGGATGGAACTTCTCCATCCTTAAAGCACATTAGATTCCTCCCGGCCTAATCACATCCTGCTAATACAAAAACCATCTCTCATTTCCTTTTTGTTTGGTTGCCTACCAGTAATGTGGAGCTGGGAGACATTCGGCTTGTAGGTATTGTCTTGTCTTCAGTTACTTTGTTTGTTTTTCTACTTTCTGACAGAAGGGGGGAAAAAAAGGGACGCGCTTTACCTCAACCCCTTCCACCCAGACCAAACCGGTGACTAATTATACGGCCGCATCGGCCCACACTCCCACAGGAGTCCCCCCCCCCTTCCCCCCTGGACAAAATGTAAACAGTTTCCTTCTAAAGATACACTTGCTTGTTTTTACTGTCTTGTAGCAGCATTGTCCTGTTGTGTACCCACAGTCCCTTAAACTATCATAAGTACAATCTCGTTCTGTTAGTTTAGGTAACAGATGACATCAACACATTTGTGTTTGGACCCTTCGTCGTCGCGCGCTCTTCTTCAATATTTTGTTACTGAGATAAAGTGATTCTGTAAGTATTGTTTAGTATACAGGACGAGGCTGAATTTTGTCAGTAAGTGCGGCAGTGGTAGTATTGGCAGTATGGAAACATAGAACATAATAGAAGTGAATGGTAGTTCAGTCCCTGAAGTATATCTATCACCTACGCAGGCTGGAACAATATTCACACAAAATGGATTTCAGTTCACAAAATGATTTCCAAAAAGTTTCCCAAACAATATTTACTCAACATTAAACACAACAAAAAGGGTATAAAGATAAATTACAACCATTTTGGTCATTAGTACGTAAACAGGGCCGGTGCTAGGTCTCTGGGGCGCCCTTGGTAAGACCTACCCGGCCCCGGCGGTCCAGAGCGAGTGACGTGATGATGTCATGTTACGTCACACCAGGCTTAAACGTAAAGTTACACCTGGGCAAAACCATGTTGAATTGCAGGGGAGGTAAATTTAATCAGTTACAAACAGTATTGAGAGATGATGTTTCCAGCACAAGTGTAATAACAGTGTAACAGTAACTCTGCTCAGTATCTGTGTGCAACATGCAACAATAAAGTATTCTCCCTGCATGCACACACTGACATTCATTTTACCTCCCTGGAATTCAACATGGTTTTACCTACATGTAACTTTATACTCGTAAGTTCAGTGTGGATCTGATCCTGAGAGTTCATATGACCCTAGTCCTCTTGGACTCACACATGAGTGAAGCTCTCTTCCAGGTCTCAAGCCATTGGCACCAGGATCTTCCTGTTATAGTTGCTATAGGTGAAGGAGCTGTACATCTATGAATAACTGGCCACTCAGCCTCAGCCAACGATCAATTAAATATGAATTTCCCTTATTTTTACTTGCTTTATTCTGAATATTTACCTTCCACCTAAATCTAAAGTTTCCTATTGACACCCGTCTGGCACCATTTTGCTAACTGGCTTATTTGCTTAGCAGGGAATACACTGGGGAACATAGACACTCTCTGGTTGAAGAATAACTATTATGGTGAAAGTGGGAATTCCCTGGATACTAAGCATCCTTTGTCCCTGAGTTAATTTTTAATTGCTGATGTCTCTGATGTTTTATTGTGTTGTTTATACGCTGTAGTTTGTCTGCAGTTGTAGATTATGTTCATGTTCCAAAGTAGATTTGTTATGAATTATGGCAGAGTGACAACTGAAACAGCTCTCAGTAACTTCAGTTCTCAGAATCTGTGTTTTTAGCTACTGGCCACAGTTGTAATATTATATTTATATTTATTTATTTATTTATTACACTATATATTAGTAAAGAAAATGAAATATAGTGGGTTCTTATAAAAAACATCATGGCCCATTATTCTTTAAGTTCTAGAAGAAAAGCTGGGCCTAAATTTACTAAGCAGGGAGATTAAAAAGTGGGGATGTTGCCCATAGCAACCAATCAGAGTCAAGCTCTCACTTTCGTTTCACATACTGGAAAATGAGATCTAATTGGTTGGTATGGGAAACATCCCCACTTTTCAATCTCCCTGCAATCCCTGCTTAGTAAATGTATGCCCTGATGTCTCTAGAAAGGTATGACAATGCTGTGCGTAGTTTAATCAGTGGAGAAGTCAGATTCTTCAAACAGTAAAACAAAAAATGTAAGACCAAAGTTCATGGACTATAAACCAATCTGCTTGTGATAAATGGACTTAACGCTTTTAATTGTTTGCTAAAGTCAGGCTGTCAGAGTTAATCACCATTTTCATTTTTAGCCATCCATTTATAAGCTGAATTCATGCAGATTGTGTCCTTGTCGGTCGGGGTGTGCCTGTTCTGTACCTGTACCTTTTTAGGTTTCAAATGATCAGTGCACCTGCTCTGATGCATTTGTACCTTAACTCCTTTGTGTGGATCAGAGGTTTGTGCATGACTTACCCCTCCCCAATCCCTAAACTTAAACCATCCCATCGCCCACTTAGCATGAAATTTGGATGGGCATNGANCAACAAGCGCACAGAACATTGTTCACCTACTGCAGGTGCTCTGATCATACAAGCAGACATATAATGAGCGAATATTATTTACAGTAACAGCGTTACTGTTACACTGTTATTACACTTGGGCTGGAAACATCATCTCTCACCTGTAATACTGATTGCAACTAATGAAATATACCTCCCCCTGCAATTCAACATGGTTTTGCCCAAGTGTAACTTTACACTTTTACGTTTGTAAGTCTTAATCTGATCCATTGCCACTAGTAATATAGTATCACTAGTAATACTAGTTCTGTAACACATTTATTTTGTCATAAAAACATTTTCTATGGGAAAAAAAGCCCAATGAAATAATTAGAAAATCCATGTGCGAGCTGTACATAAAGCATCGGATTAAGTATATGAATGGCCCCGATTCAGGAAGTCTGTGTGGTATATGTGCCCCTGTGGTTACTCCCATCACACATTGTGGCCCAATATTGGGAGGCACGTTCATTCCACTAAATGACAGTATACCTAGAAAAATAAATAAATAAATATATATATAATATATATATATATATATATATATATATATATATAGCAAATGATTATCTGGGTTATAACTGCAGAACAGGAAACATTACTTGACATAAGGGCCTAAATTTACTAAGCAGGGAGATTGCAGGGAGATTGAAATGCAGGGGTGTTGCCCATAGCAATCAGATCCAAGCTCACATTCTCCAGTATGTAAAAATGAAAATGAGAGCTTGAATCTGATTGGTTGCTATGGACAACATCCACACTTTTCAATCTCACTGCTTAGTAAATTTAGGCCAAAGTCTATTGCAGTTTTATTAGTAGTCTAAAAGCCAGCGTTTAGGAGGCCGGAAACGGGACATATAAGTCCGGGCCCCTGTGACGGGACAATCAGTGTAACTTGCTCCTCGCTCCTAATAGTAACTGATGTTTAACACATGAAGACTGGAGATTGTGAACATAATTATACCTTGTGAGCGCTGCGTTACATACATTACATGGATGTACCTATACCGCGAGTCCTCTGTGCTTTCCTATGACAAATCCCCTGCAGTCAGTTTGAAGTGCAGCTTTACTTTTGTCAGCGTTTGATTCATAGATTTTTGTTTAATGGACAAAGAATTCCTTTCTGCTTTGCCAAAGGCCAATTTTAACAGAATCCCCTAAACTAGGGGGATTTCTGTGCAGCGGGTGGAAGGTAGGAGTGTACTGCATGCAAACAGCATGACTTCATCACCGAGCATGTCTAAAAGGTGCACTTTCCATAACCAGATCACATCATCCCCACATTGTTCCACATTAATCCCACTTCTGGCTAACATTTTACTAAATCAAGCCTTTATTCTGGAAGAAGGGGATTTCCTGAGATCTTATAACCTCTCCTTAGAAAACTACTTAACAGCATTCATTTATTTCTCGTCTACTTATTCCTATACTCATACAGGCATCCTTCAGCAATGGAGAGATTCATTGACATTTTACTGCACTTCACATGAGGTCCTGTATGAACCAGCTAACCTTAGCTCATGTCATAGAAATAATTTTTCCAATATATAATATTTCTTAATATTCATTATTATTATTATTATTTTTATTATTATTATTATTATTATTTCATAATATACATTTCTTGAAATATATTTAAACAAAAATATGTTCCCTTATTTGTGGGTAGGAAGAATAAGGCAAATTTGGTCCAGATTGAGACTTTAGGCACTATTGACTTACACACATCTTACTCATGAGTAGGTAAAACCATGTTGAATTGCAGGGGAGTTAAATTTCATTAATTGCAATCAGTATTACAGTTGAGAGATGATGTTTCCAGCACAAGTGTAATAACAGTGTAACAGTAACGCTGGTCAGTATCTATGTGCAACATGCAACAATAAAGTATTCTCCCTGCATGCAAACACTGACATTCATTTTACCCCCCCCCTGCAATTCAACATGGTTTTGCCGTCTTGTGAGTAAGTT
>JABWIB010005246.1:35871-46407 GCA_016617825.1 Platyplectrum ornatum
CCTGGAACTGCTTTAATACCATAAAAACCTTTAATATTCTTAACGTCACACTGATGGTTTATTTTAAAATGAGTAGGGATAGAGTGGGTGTCAACCCCCTTTCTAATATTGCGTATATGTTCGTTCCACCTTTCAATTAAACTTTGTGAGGTACGACCCACATACTGTCCACAATTACACTCCATAACATAAATACAGTTTTTTGTTTTACAAGTAATAAAATCTGTAATCTTTATGACTCTGCCGTTACTGTTTGATTTAAATTCCGTAATTTTCATAGTCTTGTCAGTACTGCATGCATTACTTTACTTTACATGCATTACAAAGGCCACATCTAAAATAGCCTTTTGATGTGTTCTTTTTCTTAGGTGCAATTGTCACACTTTTTACTAATTTGTTTGAAATAGTGGGGGCTTTACGGTAAATTAATTTGGGGGTTTCTTCTATGAACTCCTTCAATTCTTGATCTTCTCTTAAAATATGCCAGTGCTTTTTCAGTATGGCTTCCATTTTCTTATACTGAGGGTTATATCTAGTGATAAAGGGTATATTTTTCTCCCATTTGTCACTCTTAACTTTTCTATTTCCCTCTGTTTTCATTAATAAAACTTTCCTATATTCTTTCCCCACATTTTCAATGATACCATGTAGATCGTCCGGGTCATATCCTTTACTCAAACTGTTTTTTCATATACCTGGCTTGTTCATAAAATTTTTCTAATTCTGAGCAATTTCGTCTTACACGCTTTATCTGGCCATTCGGGATGCATTTTAACCATGTCTTATGGTTAAAAGAATCTGTTGGTTTCATATAAATACACATTTGAAAATTGTTAAATTTCTGATAGATAGAGATGTCTAGGAAGTTTATATTTTCCTTACTTATCGTGTATGTTAATTTAATATTATGTGAATTTTTGTTAAACTTTTCACAAAATGTTGTCAAATCCTCCCTACTCCCTTGCCAGATAAAGAAAATATCATCGATAAAACGATGCCAACAAACCAGGTTCGGGTTCAGTTGGTCTCCTTCCCAGACTTGTGTCTGGGAAGGCGTAACTGGGAGCGAACTTCGTACCCATAGCAGTCCCCCTTGTCTGCCGATAGAACTTCCCATCAAACCAGAAAAAATTATTGTTCAGGATGAATGAGATAGGATAAAATTGCTTAGGGGTTCATTTAAATTTTCTAACCCCATGTAAAAGCTTGCTGCTTCCATGCCTTGTTCATGGTCAATAATGGTGTATAAAGACCCCACGTCTGCTGTTACCATAATGAATTGCTCCTCCCACTTAATGTAAATTATTATTTCTAGCATGTGCATAGTATCTTTCAAGTAGGCTGGGGTCTTTTTCACTATGGGCTGTAAGTGGTGGTCTACAAATTGTGAGAGGTTGGAAGATAACGACCCTACCCCTGCCACTATAGGGCAGCCTGGGTTTTTTTTTTCATCCTTATGGACTTTGGGGAGTATGTATAAGACAGGTTTGTTTGGGTTTTCTACATACAGAAACTCTCCCTCTGTTTTGGAGATAACTCCCAATTTTTCATATTTTATTAGGATGCTTTTAAGATTTCTCTGCATCCTTGAAGTAGGGTCTCCCCTTAGTATTTCATATGTATCGGTATCCCCTAGTTGCCGGTATACCATGCCTGAGTAGTCTCGAAGCTTGCATTTTAACATCATTGCTTTTATTTCTGTTAGCCATTAAAGGGTATCATATTTGAAAGATTGCTATTTTTGTTTTTCTCAGTGAAGAACAACAAAACTATATTGTATGCATAAGTAATGCTGTGTGTGATGCAGTGAAGTAAACAGAATGCATGATTAAATGGTGTTAGATTTTTTTTTGTGAAGCTGTGTTTTTCTGCTGATGGTATTTTTGGTAACTCAGAATACTTCATGATTAATTATTAATGATTAGTAATACTTAATTCTAAATCTCAACTATAAACCTTCAATTAAGGAGTTTATTTTCAAACTTAAATATTTGCAAGCAGTGAGGGATACTTCGATACTTAGGTTTTGAGGGTATTTATGCTTTAACTTGTTGCTAAATAGTTTAGAATTATTGCTGTAATCTTCCATAGTTATTTTTTGGCCTTTAAGAATTTCTATTCTTTTAAAGTTAAACTGGTAAATCTGAGAAATTATTTGTGTGAAAATGTGGAAAAGTACCCCAGTCCTGAGGAGTAAAATAGTATTAACACTATTCATGTATTTGGGGGTTTATATGGAGTTTGATGGCACCTTCCATTCGCTAGGGTTTAATTCATTTGTTGCAGACCTTCGCAAGACATTACATTGTGATCTTGATTTTTTTTAAATCACTAAAGTTACTTGAAATAGAGTGTGATAAATATTTATTGTAACAATAGTTGAAAACAGTAGAGAGTCACTTGAAACAGAGTGTGATACATGTTTATTCAAACGAAAGTTAGTAATATCTTGGTCCATTAGGAGTAGTTAAAAGTGTGAAAAACTCCTGTCGGAATTTATAATACTTTGTAATAGAGTGTGCCTTTAATAAAATGAAATTGATGACTCTCCTAGAGGNTTGACTATCATGGGGAGCAAAACATCACAATAGAAGGTCATCAGAATGGAACACTGTACAGATAGTATCCTAGATATTCCGACTGGATTAGCAAAGTATATAATGTATGTAAAATTATTTTCCTGATTTTCTTTAATTGTTTAAATTATTTATCAAAAATATATATAATTAAACTATGCAGACATTTTACTAATTAGTATCACACAAAACAAATTTTAAATAGAGTGTCTTACTTTAAAAAGAAAACTGTTATTGCCTAAAGCTGTTTCATTAATACAGTTTATCCCAATGTGACCTTCTGAAAGCTCTGGGCGTTAACACATGACTGTTCTGTCTAGAACAATAGTATAAATGCAATAATCCGTATCATTGTAACCATATAATAGACTGCAATCCAGTTTTAAATGAATGTGCTTACTTTTTTTTCCTTTGAACATTTTTCTTTACAAAGGTTGAACTGGGATTTGATTGGCCAATCAAACAATTACCAACCAGAGATGCTGTCACAAGTACATTCATCAATTAAAGTATAGAGAGCAACAAATCAAATTATTAAAATAATCTGTATATTCCATAAAAATCTTTTCAGGCTTTTTAATATATGCAAATCCTGACTTTGTGGGTGTACATTTAAATAGGAGCAGAGAGTATTTGTAAGTACTGTGGTCAGTCTGTGTATTGCATCCAAAATGGGGAAGGTGAGTAAAAGGAAATATTTTTACAGTTTTTATTTAAACACTAAATTAAATATAGTTAGATCATTTTATCATAAACAGATATACTGAGGTCACATTTTGCAACGTCTACAATATTAAAGTTAAAATATTTATTCACAATCCAGCTCACAGTAGAGTGCTTTTTAACTTAAACATTGAAGTCACTCATGAGACTTAGAGCTATATGCAGTGAAAATACAGGGTAACCAATGTTTCAGTCACCTAATGGTGACAAGAATTTGACAAGAAAAAATATAAAAAATAATTTATTCTTTGCCAAATTATTGTAAATTAAAGTAAATAACCATTTGGTGACTGAATATTCTACCANAATTTTTGCACTGCATATTACTCCAGGTCTCATGAGTGAGATTAGTATGTTGAAAATNTTCATTATTTGTTACAATGTATTATCATTTTATTACAGATAATCTTTTATGAGGACAAAAACTTCCAGGGACGCTCTTATGAGTGCAATTGTGACTCTGCTGATTTGCACTCCTTTTTAAACCGCTGCAACTCCATTCGTGTTGAGAATGGAAACTGGATGATCTATGAACATCCCAACTACAAGGGTCATCAGTACTTCTTAAAGAAAGGGGAATACCCTGACTTCCAACAGTGGCTGGGATTTAATGACTCCATCAGGTCCTGCCGTATGACTCCACAAGTAGGACCTCTTTCTGCTATATCCACTTTTTTTAAAACATGTAGAATGATGGACCAGACACAGACTTTATGTAATATTGACTTACTTATGAGTGGGTAAAACCATGTTGAATTGTAGGGTTATTGAATTTTAGAGTTAAATATCATTAGTTATCATGATACAGTATAGAGGTGAGTGATGCTGTTTTCTGCTCAAATCTAATAACAGTGTAACAGTAACGCTGGTCAGTATCTGTGTGGATAATGCAAAAATAAAGTATTTTCCATGCATGTAAACAATAAATCATGAGTAAGTTAATAGTAAGTAAAGTCTGAATCTATTCCTAGGTTCAAAATAAAGTCAAAGATGCAACAGATTAATAATAGATACTGACTTCTGTTTGACCACTATGTAGTATATGGCAGTAACTAATTTGTTGGAACAGTGTTGTACTAAACCATATTACCAGAAGTGGGCCAATCTTCTTATGAACAACACATATGGTAGTTTGGGCTTCCTTCAAATACAATGGGGTCTGGTGTTAAAATAGGATGGTCCATGGCACTAAACTTCCATGAAACGTCACATAGTAAAATGTCGCATAAAGTATTTTCTCAGCTTCCAAAACTGCATTTNCACCACTCACATTACAATATGGTTTTCTCATGTGTACACCTGTACCTGTTTTGCCCTTACAAAAAAAAAGATATCAATGTGAAAATAAATGTAGCTATTGAATATATATATATATCCTCTAGAACCGTGGTACTTTCAGAATCAGGATCTATGAGAAGGAAGATTTTGGAGGTCATATGATGGAGTTCACAGAAGACTGCTCCCATGTCTATGAACAGTTCCATTACAATGACATTCATTCCTGCAGCATCCCTGAAGGACAATGGATCTTTTTTGAAGAACCTAACTACAGAGGACGCCAATACTACTTACGACCTGGCGAGTATAGAAGATATTCTGATTGGGGTGCAAGCAGTCCCAAAGTTGGTTCTTTCAGGAAAGTTCTCGATTTCATTTAATTAATGAATCAATTATCAATCTGTAATAAATTAGTGTCATCATTTCTTGTTTTTATTGTTTTCCTTTAGTCATTCAAGTATTTCAAGTTATAGTAAGTAATAATAATTTTATTATAAACATAATTAAATATCAGCAAATACTGGGGCCTGGGATTTAAATAGAAACCTGCATCTCTATAGGACACAGGGAAAAAGGCTACTGGAGCCGTACACACAGAGGCTGTAGTTTTTACAGCTACAGTCTCTGCACTTTCCTCCCATCAAACATTGGCAGTTGACTAAAATTGTCACTAGTGCAGTGGTTCCCAAACTGTGTGCCTAGGCACCCTGGGGTGCCGCAATGCTCTCATTGGGGTGGCGCACAATGTTTTTACCGACATGGTGGCACATTGCTAGTGTTACTTAGAAGCACAGTTTTACGTCTTGTATAGGAGCAACACAAGATTTGATATCAATCTGAAGTATTTCTTCCTTTACCTAAATAGTTATTACACTATTTTGACTTAAAAACTTAAAAAATGGGAAATTATTTTGTCTTAGGGGAGCCTTGAAAAATTATGGAGACTCTAAGGGTCCCTTGAAATATATGTTTAAAATTTAAACTTGTGGGAACGGCACTCACACCCATTCTGTATGCCTGAATTCCCCATTGTATGGTGCAGCGGACACTTTGTGGTACCTAATAAATAAGCATTATTATTAAGAATAATAATACTATAGTAATGGTATACTGCTGCTACAAATACCCATTGATAATAAATAATTTGAATGCTCGGGTTTACAGCATTAAAAAATGTGTGCCAAGTGTAGTAGCAATATACCGCTACTAGAACACATTTTAAAAAGCCATAAAAAAACAAAACAAAAGAATTATTTTTAAACAATAATATTAACTAAAAATAAAATTTTATATATTTTTTTTACTTAGAAAACAGGTAGTACCAATTTTCCAGAGCCGGATTACGGGAGGAGGGGCACAGGGGGTGAATGGAGCAAGTAGGGTATGTAAGTAGGAGGTCCCCTGACCCAAAATATATGCCATTTGCCATCTGGTCACATTTTTTTCCTTTAGGACTAATGCATACAATTGCTTATCCCTGTCAATATATTTCAATTATAGTTATACATTTCACAATCATTTATGCAGATATTCATTTCATATATCTATTGGTGACTGCTAGCATATGCAGCTATATGTAGAGAACTGTTGTACTAAATTATCAGTAGTCCAGATTATCTGCAGCTCTTTAATAACTATACACTGATCCGTTGAAGTGAATTACAGTGGTTATGTTATTACAGTGATGGTGTCAATGAAGGGATAACACATATTAGGTAGCAAGTGTCAGGTGTCTAAATAAATGTGTAAGGAAAACTGCAGTCATAAGGATCACAGAGACTTTGACAGGGCTAGATAAAATTGTTCTGACTGCCTTTTTAATATTCACCACATACTTTTAACTCTTTCAGACCCAGTTACACTATGGTCTTACTTTTAGATCAAAGGGGCCCCATGTCTTAAGTGCCCCGGACCTCCCGATGCCTTAATATGCCTCTACCTGCGTCTATGACTTGCACTATCTCTGAGACGGTGTAAGCTTATTGCAGAAGCGTATATAGCATCCCCTGCTACTGTGTGTATTTATATAAGAGAAACATTTGAGACTTGAGCGCCACTTACTTATATTTGCACATGGGGAGGAAGTAGCTTGAAGATGCCAAGAGGTCGCCCCACTCACCGTTATCCAGTACCCCCAAATCCTGTTCCCACTTACCNGAGTGTTGCAAGTGTACCAGACTTGCAGGAGCGCAGAGAGGAATAGATGCAGGAAACTGCACCTTTTGAGATTAAAGAGGTCACTATAGCCTGGAGAGGGAGAGGCCAACACCTTCACAAACTGTGCTGCTAAGTAATAAAGTCTTATGTTGGGGTGAGTANAGCGGTCATCATCCTTGAAGTGTTGCAGCACAGAGGACCAAAGTCTGGAGCAGCCTCTAGCCCATATTAATGAGCCGAGGTTACCCTGGAGAGATAGAAAGTCGCAGTCAGGTAGGTACAAACGGGTAATAATACTTTAGCAACAGGATCATCTCTATCAGGCAAACTCTTCCAGTCATGGTTAGTGGGAATGTTTTTCCACAGTTTGGTTTTACATTTAACAAAAGAGGTAACAGGATCTAGGTTAAGTATTACATATCCGTCAGGATCAGACGAGACCCAAATACCGTACCTAAGTACTTACATTTTGTAGTCCAATTAAGCTGGTGAGATCAAGACACGTTAGTAGGGAGCTTTCCATTGAGTGGAAATAGATTGAATTTATCCCAGTTAATTTGCAGGCCAGAGAGTCAGGGGGGTAGTGAGTCTTGGTCTTGTAAAGGTCACAAAAGAAAGATATCCGTGTCCTGTCATGGTGAATCAAACTAGCCGGGTTACGTACAGCAGAGATTGTACGGTTAGCAAACTCATCCCTGACCTTCCATACTAAGCAGCTACCACAGCTATCAGTATGGATATAATGGTTATGACTGGCCAGGAGGAGTCTTTGCTGAGTTTATGCCAATATAAAATGAGTCCAGTGAGATTGGGGCTTCCATCAGGAATACAACATCCGGGGCCTGCTTATGCNTATAATCAAGTGCTAGGGACCTCTTCACCTTGAAACCCCTGACATTACACGACAGAAAGGACACACCATGCTGGGCTAGACATTATAAAGGGTGGTACTCACAACCAGATAGTTGGATCCTGTACCCAAAGAGGGGATGTAGGGAAACCAAAAAGGAAGACAACAGGGGAACTACAGCGCACTGCAATTCCGCTGCCAAGTTAAACAGTAAGCATCGAATAATCAGATAATATTAGAAGTGATAATAGAAGTGCCGTACACTTCTGGAACAAGGGACTGAAGCAAAACAAAAATAGAAAATAAGCATAAAAAAAGCAAAACCAACCACTCCCACTCTATATATCCCATTAAACTTAAAAGGTATATCCCACTTCCCATAAACCCCACTTTACCCAAATTAAACTAAGAGACTGCAAAGCTTCTGCCTGCTCTGATCTGCAATACCAAAATGCGTTTTCATCATCATCATCACACTACAGGAACCCACCAATCGCATAGCTTTATGTTTTATGCTCCCAGGAGGATATTTTCTATATTGATCTGACATGTGACCATGTCTCTGTAGAAACTGATCAATGGTGTTGATGTCTCTCTGGTGCGGTGACTCAATATCCCATGTCATCAGCATGTAGCCCTCCCTCCATTCAACATTGATCAGTCTCAGGAACTGTGTAGTGTCCTTAATGTAGGAGAATGTAGGTTGGAGAATGCCCTTCAAATCTTGTCAGATCTATAGTACGAATCAGATAGTCACCAATATTAAAGTATGGATATCTCAAGGGCAAAAGATATTTATGATACTAACAGTTATAAACTAAAAAATACATAGAATTTCTTCAGTTGAAAACTGGATGCATAGAAGCATTTTACCAGAAAACCTTAAAAGACTTTAAAGATCTATGTTCAACTGCTGAAAAGATGCCGCTCAAGGACAATTTAACTAACAAAGATCGCTGATGAGTCCATCATAGTCAAGCCTGCTGACAAGCTTGATAGTAGTGGAAAAGTCTATGTATGTAGCAGAGGCTCTACATCAACTACAGGACATTACATTCTATAAGAAATTAACCTATAACCCCAGCTCAACTTTTCATTCTAAATATCTTTTATTAAAAAAGCCCAAGATAAGAATACAATTGATAAGACCACTGAAAATTTTCTCTTGTTCCATATCCAGTTATTCCTACATTTTATCATTTAGCAAAGGTTCATAAGTCAAGGACCAACCCCCCGGGACGTCCCATCATCTCGGGGGTTGGTTCCTTAACTTCAAATCTGTCTCATTTTGTGGATGTCCACCTCCAACCATATGATTGTCAGATTAAGTCCTACATTAAAGACACTACCCAGTTCCTGAGTTTGATTAATGATGTTGAATAGAGGGATGGCTACATGCTGATGACATGCGACGTTGAATCACATTATTGATCAGTTTTTTTGTTGTTATTATTTACAGTGCAAAGGTACCGCCATGGAGACCAGATTCGCCCCAAGTTATGCAAACCTCTATATGGGCTCACTTGAAGATGAGCTCATATGGGGGGACCATTCAGGGCGAATCTGGTCCTCTATGGGCGGTACATTAATGATTTATTTTTTATTTGGAATGGTGATCTATCCTCTACCACTGAGCTCCTACAGTTTATAAATGACAATATTTTGGACAAAAATTTACACATAACACAACCATACATTTTTTAGATATGACTGTTTTCATCGATAATGGTAAAATTTGCACTAAGAACTTTAAAAAGGAAGTAGATACCAACCATTTTTTAAATTTTCAAAGTTGTCATAAAACTTATTGGAAAATCAATATCAATTTTTTTGTTTAAGGATAAACTGTTTCTTGGAGGCTGATTTTCTTTCACAAGCTGAATGGCTAAAAGATTCCTTTATTTCACAAAACTATCCCTGCACTTTAGTAGAAAATCACTTCAACAGGTGCTGAGGGAATTGGAATTTCCCTTCTGACAAACAATAGTAAAGACAAAAACAATAGAAAAACAGGCCCCCTTATCATAGCACAATTCAATTCTTACTCTGATAAAATAAAGAAGATCATCAGACACAATAGCCTCATTTTGGACAGCGATTAAGTCCTAATGAACAATTGGAAACAACAACCCTCTATTATTTTCAGAAAAGCCAATAACTTAAAAAGCCTCCTTGTAAAAAGTCATCTTAAGAAAACCCAAATTAGAGAGATTACATCTAATAAAGACAAATGGCTTTCCTCCAAGCTGGTTGGCTGCTACCCCTGTTGCAGAAGTAACTGCATTACAAACAAATTTATTACTAAATCTCCAGTTTAGCTCTATGACAGAGAATAAAACCCGTAATGTCAAAACATACATCAATTGTAAAAGCTCCTTTGTGGTGTATCTTATTTCCTGTATATGCGGGAATCAGTACGTATGACACACCAGGAGGGAGCTTAATAAGAGATTTCTCGAGCATCAAAGGAATATAATTAAGAGGAATATGAAACATTCACTGTCAAAGCATATACACCAATGTCACGGTGTATCTATCCTCTCTATCTCTATTATGGGAATCAAACAGATCAAACCTTCTATCTGTGAAGGAGACCGTTTTCCATTACTATGCAAAAAAGAGGCATTTTGGATCCTCAACCTCAACTTTTACTCAATGTTCTTAATGAGTCAATAGAACTTAATCATAAATAATTGTACATATGGGAAAATAGCTACATTTCTCAATTAAATATGATAATACCACTTTAGTGCTTGGGATCTCGGCCCTCGGAAACGGGAGCTTCTCCCCTTTTTGACGGTCTTCGTCACGGTGGCCAAGCAGGCTATTCTAGAGAGATGGGCGTCCCCCGTTCCCCCGATGCTTAGTTCTGTGCACAGCCGTCTTATGTGCATACTATATTATGATCGCAGGGCCACCATCCCCGACCTTGAGTCTGGAGTCAAACGTTTT
>JABWIB010005247.1:13579-37098 GCA_016617825.1 Platyplectrum ornatum
CCTCCCCTGCAATTCAACATGGTTTTGCCCACTCTTGAAAAAATCTTTAGATTATAACAATTTATCTTATAGTGTATGGCCAGCTTTAGTAAATATACCCCTGCATGCAAACATGTTAGAGTCTAGATACAAGTTCTACCACCAGTATTAGAGATACATAGGGGCTGATTCAATTCGCTTCACGCAAAGTATTTCCCCCTTACGCAAACAGCGTAAGGGAGAAAAACTTGCGTTTTTTAGCTTGCGGCTCATTGAGCCATGTACTAAAAAACGCGAATCCCCAGTAACGCAAGCACTGGTAGCGTAAGTAGTCCCCAGTACTGTAAGTACCGTACATCGCGCTTTTTCCTGTCTTCACGGGGGATTGCATCTGCCCCATAGGGGTAGCAGGGGACTCCTTAACCGCACACCTTATAATTGCCTTCAACATGTTATCAAGGAGAAAATCCATCCCTCATGTTTTATATCAGTGGTTACCAAACTGTGCGCCTAGGCTCCCAGGGGTGCCAGGACACTTTCATTGAGGTGCCGTTGAATGTTTTTCTACTGCTTGTATAGGAGCTACACAAGATTTGATGTCAACCTGAAGTATTTCTGTCTTTACCTAAATAGTTATTACACTTTATTTTATTATTAGTTTTACTTTATTTTAGTCATTATTTTATCTCGGGAGTGCCTTGAAAAAATATGGAGCCCATGAGAAAGTTTGGAAACCACTGTAGACCGTTAGGGGGTACTTCCTCATCTTTACGGCCCCCGGATGGGGATGGCCGGCTTTGGACCAGCACTGCTTCGGTTCCTGAGGTCAGATCTTCTCGTGGTTACCACGTCTGAATAGCCTTGGGTCCCCTCACAGGTACATGGGTGGCATATCAGACACGGGGGCCGGAGCGGCGCTCCCATAAAGTGAGCGCAACATCCCTCATTGGCTTCAGTGGGGGTCGGCTCCGGGGTGGGAGTTGGGTGGCCGGATTTGGACCGGCAATGCTCCGATTTCCAAGGTCGTATCTCTTTGTGGTTACCGTGTCTGGATAGCCAAGAGTCCCCTGACATGGGGGTCCCTAAAATTTTCAAAACCCGGGGCAGGAGCAGCACCGGTTCAAAGAGACCGTAAGCATACGTAAGGTGGGGAAAGAGGGGGCCATGAGGGGTCCCTTAAATTTTCGAAACCCGTGGGCCGGAGCCGACCAGGTTCAAAGTGACCGTAAGCATACGTAAGGTGGGGAAAGAGGGGGCTATGAAGAGGAGGAAGTACCCACTAGGGACGAATTTGCTCCTTCATATCATGTTAGAGTATAAATAAATGACTTTTGCATTAAAGAAAACATGTATTCCCTTCAACATGTTATCAAGGAGCCAATGTTATCCCTCAGGTTTTCTATGGCTCTTTCTATGCCTCAGCACATTGTGCTACTCGAAAATACAGAGTTTATTTCTGTCAACATTTATTCCATTGATGCGATACAATAACAACTGGGTCATTCTATTTATTTACACCATAGCTAGATTATACAATGTGAAGGGCACAGGCGCCATCTTGTCTGTCACGGGAGAAAAGCCCGCCACAAACCCGAGCAAGAGGCGCGCGCACGCGCGCGTGTGAGGGGAGGGGAGGGCGGGGGAAAGGGTGAAAAGGCGGGGGGGAGGGAAGGAAGAGCGAGAAGCTCACGCGACGCCTCAGGAACTCTCGCGACAACGCCGGCCCCGCACAGCGCTGCTCCCGCGAGAACTCCCAGCCCGAGGCTTGTGGGTGGTGCTCGCGAGAGCCGACGACACGGGGTTACGAGCGAGGACTCCCGGCGCCATTTTCTCTCTCACCTCACTCTCGGCGCGACGACGACGACACTCACACACACACACCGCCACCAGCTCGCCATTACCAGCAACCCCCCACCCCACCGCCATCATCACCGCCACCGCACACGGTGCAGACTGCGAGCTGCCGCTGGAGGACATGGCTGATTATTCCACCGTACCGCCGCCTAACGCGGGCTCGGCCGCCGGGGTGAACGACGCCTTCAAGGACGCCTTGCAGCGGGCGAGACAGGTGAGGCGCGGGGTCTGGGTTGGGGGTCAGCACGGGGGCTGGCACACTCGTCCGGGGGGGTGGGGGGGTTGAGGGGAGCTTTGGTCTCCCGCCATGCTGGGGGTTCGTGTGGGGGCGCCACCCTGCCTCTAATGCCGGCCTGCCTCATACTCCCACAGCCACGGGCCTAAGGCGACCTTAATGAGGCCTCTGAGGCCCCCCTATAGAGACCCGGCAGTCTGCTGGTCACTATACACAGTAATGTCTATACCTAGAACTGCATCTGTACTCTTACATTATTATTTATACTTATGTACTTTATATATTTTATTTATATTTATCTGTATATATTATATAATTTTATTTTAAAGTAGCTTTTATGGTTATAAAAGTATCTAGTTTGTGTGTGTATGTGTGTGTGTGTATATATATATATATATATATATATATATATATATATATATATATAAATATATAAATATATACACACACACACACACACAGCAGTCACATATATATATATATATATATATATATATATATATATATATATAATATATATACATATATAATGTGTGTGTATGTGTACCCTGTTAGTATGTATCTGTTTTAAATCAGTGGTTTCTAAAGACAGGGATAATCATACATGGCCCTATAGGTGATGATGGGGTCCCATGTTCTCAGGTTGTCTATGTACTATTCAGCTTTTTACATTATCATTGATTTCTTGTCTTTAATTACATAATAACCTAAGGGAGCACTTGGTTGTGCAGCCTTATTTGGTTTCACTATTGTGCATTCAGTTGCATTTCTGTCTATAGGTTGTATTACTTCTATAAGGTAGTTTTGTCCCTGTGGTTGTGCTGTGCATTTGCTTCCAGTAGGGTGATATTGAGCAAACTTTGGAAGCTTTAAGTCACACAAAGGGCCTCATGTTACCGTTCAGTGTTGTGTGCCACCTCTTAATCAAATGTTACTAGACGCTTCTGACCATAGCACCGAAAAGGGGCTCCAGGAAAAGGGCTAGTAGTACCCCGTTCACACAGACTACCCTGGTAAATCAGTTTTTAACGAGCAGGGTTGTCAGCTGTGGATCTGAATTACCCTGGTAAATAACCCTGTTCACACTGCTGAATTACCCTGGTAATTCACTAAATACCCTGGTCCTACACCGTTCACACAGAACCAGGGTAGTTAGTAGTAATTTTAGCGCTGTTCACACAGAACACACTACCCGGGTAGTTAATTTAACCCGGGAAATTGGCTGAATTACCCGGGTAATAGCCCTCGGGGTATAAGTTAGTGCACTGCTGATAGAAATGTTTGTAGGACACTTATGCTGGCTATACATGTGGGAGATGTAACGCTATGGTACATCATATGTGCTAAATGCACAGTAAATCAGCAGGCGAGATTCAGCAATGCAATCACACCCGACATCTTCCAGGTGTATGGTCGGCATGAATTTGTAAACTCCAATAGGACCGATTCTATGGTGGATATTTGTTTAAATGTTGTACAGCCTCATGCAGTGTGCTGGTGCTTCATGACATAGAGGAGCTACTGTCTTGTCAATCACTGCTTTTAAAAAGGTCCATTATATTTAGAAAGCTAGAAAATGATCAGGATTCTTCTGGCCGGATTAAACATTTACTATTCAGTTTTTCTCTGCATTTCGTATTATTTTTGAAAGATACATACTTCATGTTTGTTGTAAAACTTGTATTTTCATTGTGTTTTTCTTTCATACAGATTGCTGCCAAAATAGGAGGTGATACCGGGCCAGCCATAAATTCGAACGACTATAACTTCAGTGGACAGAAGAGACCACTTGATGATGGAGGTTTGTTTTCCGTTGTCGTTTGAGCTTTTACATGCACATTTGATTGTTATCTTGTTTGTAGAGTACGTTCTATGCATAAGGAAGCTGCTACTGTTTCAGGTTCCTCATTTGGTAATAGTGGTTTCAAGTGCCTGCTCGTGTATTTCTAGAGACACTTAAGAGTTTTATTGAATGTCTATGTCTGTAATGACTATTAACATTTACAAATGGTGACACGTTGCTAAATAACATGACCTTTTAAATTTGTGCATATAGGTCAGTTACCTGCATTGCAAAATTGTCAATATCTAATTTGCTTATAGTGACTCAATGCATTTGGAATGCTGTAGACATTGGCTACTATTTAGAGGTCCATAAATCCTGAAGAGCCTGAACGTAGTGTCAGTCGTTTGTGTTGCTCAAGGGTGGGGGGGGGTCTGAGGAAACCTGCAAATGTCATGGTCAGTATCTGTAATATAATTTTTCGGTTATGTTCTGAGCCGCACAACATGCAAAGCTTACAGTTTGCATATTTTAATAGCTGTGGTTGTCTATGACATAACTGAATGAAGCCTGTTAATACTCCAAAATGCCTTCGATGTAGTCCAGTGGTGTCTTTGCTTGGTATGTCTGGTACATCCCCCCGGAAGGTGACTTAATGTGTATATGATTGTGCCCTTAATTGCTGAATGTAAAAAAAATTCTTGATGTTTTAGATCAACCAGAGGCAAAGAAAGTTGCTCCTACAAATGATTGTAAGTACTGTTTAATCTGCATGTGTAACATTCTTTTATGCACAATCTGGCATAGGTAATTAATGTTGCTGTAATGTAAACATGTGTTTCTCTTTCTCAAAGCGTTCCCCCCGCAGATGCCACCTATGCACCAGCAACAGAGGTAAGTTGTTCCTATACACTTATTGATTTGTGATGGGGAATTAATTTACTGGTCCACCATCTTTAATTTGGGGTTTTTATTATGGAAGTTTTGGAACAAATGCTCCAATAAATAATAAATTAGTGATAAAATGTAGCGGTGCTGCTGTTGTGCTCTATCGATGTTAAATGTTTTGGGTAGTGTTCGTGTCCATATTTAGAATCATCAATGTACTGTATGCATGTAGCTGAGGCGTAACTAGATTTTAAGCATATGCCTAGTTTTAAAATACCTCTAAATACTTGGGCTTAAATTTACTAAGCAGGGACATGTAAAGGGGATTCAACCTCACATTCTCCGGTATTTAAAATATAAACATGAGCTTGAATCTGGTTGCTATGGGCAACATCCCCACTTTTCAATCTCCCTGCTTAGTAAATTTAGGCCTAAGGGGCCGATTCAATTCCCCTTCACGCGAAGATTTCTGCCTTACGCTATTTGCTCGTGTTTTTTCGTTTGCACCTCATAGAGGTGAGTACAAAAAAAGTGAGTTTTCAGTCCGGTAATAGACGGGAAAAAGCGCACTTCGCGTTTTTTCCTGTCTTCGCGTGGGATTGAATCGGCCTATTAGTATTCAGGAGTCTGATCCTACTCCAAAGCAGATCTTCCTCTGGCCATGTGGACTGTTTTGTTAATAGTAAATGTATCCTTTAATGTTTCTCACTTTGAGGACTCAACTAAAGTAATTGTTTTTCATTAGGTCTGTGCTTACTGAAGAATACAAGGTTCCAGATGGAATGGTGGGATTCAGTAAGTATGACAACATTGTCGTGTTGGGTTTTTATTTTTATACTTTAGTTTGTTTCTAATCAGATTTTTTTCCTTTTAGTTATTGGAAGAGGCGGTGAACAGATTTCACGTATTCAACAGGAATCCGGATGCAAAATACAAATTGCTCCTGGTAATTTAACTTGTTTGTTTTTTTTTTTTTTATCCTTATAAAAGTGTTTACATGTTACAAGGTTATAATTGAATTTCCCCATAACTATTACCATTGTAGAGACCACCAATAGACATCCCCAGTCTTCGTTCTTCTGACTTATAGTCATTGCCTACATGCACTGATAGTATACTTCCCGTCCTCTTGCTAGCACAGCTGCTGTCAGTAGCATAGTTTTTGTCGTTCTGATGCTTGATGTTTTCCGGCCTGGTGTCGCAGGTGTTATTGCATATCAGGTTGTATGTGTTTTAAATTAGCTGAACTCTAGATTGGGTCTTTTGAAGGAAATTGAGATGGCTCCATTTTGCTAAAGAAATCTTGGGTGTATCTTTGCAACATTATGCAGGCATAGGGTTTTATCTGTAATGAACCTTGTGTATTTTGTTATTTCAGATAGTGGTGGAATGCCAGACAGATCCTGTATGTTAACAGGCTCCCCTGATTCTGTCCAGTAAGTAAAATATCTTAAATGTTTTTATAACTTTTATAAAATTATTTGTACATGCTAACACTGACTTATTTTGTAGAGCTGCAAAGAGGCTGCTTGACCAGATTGTTGAAAAGGGAAGACCAACCCCAGGGTACCATCATGGGGACGGTCCAGGAAACTCTGTTCAAGAAATAATGATTCCTGCCAGTAAAGCTGGTTTGGTGATTGGGAAAGGAGGCGAGACAATCAAACAACTTCAGGTATGACATATAGCAGGCTATGGATAGTAATCTATTCAATGCATTGTGTGCGTGAATTAATGTGTGTGTTCCCAACTCAGGAACGCGCAGGGGTGAAAATGGTGATGATTCAAGATGGACCCCAGAATACAGGATCAGATAAGCCATTGAGAATAACAGGGGATCCATACAAAGTGCAGGTAATTCCTGTTGTGTGCATGATATTTAAGCAATCTATGTAAATATTGAGGTACTTGGATGCTAAGTGTGTTTTCTTCTGCAGCAAGCAAAGGATATGGTATTAGAATTAATACGTGACCAAGGAGGTTTCAGGGAATCCAGGAATGAGTATGGCTCAAGAGTAGGCGGCAATGAAGGGATAGATGTAAGTTCCATTGTCTTGTTATACTATGACAATAAATGTTTTAACAATGACTTGCATAATAGTGTGCCACAGAAAGTGCTAAATATCACCCTATTTACTGTTGGTTTTTATATTTAGGTCCCAATACCACGATTTGCAGTTGGAATTGTAATAGGTAGAAATGGAGAAATGATCAAGAAGATCCAGAATGATGCAGGTGTCAGGATACAATTTAAACCAGGTGTGTATATGTCCTAGTGTTATCAGTGTTTGTTAAAGTAAATAAGATGTCTGACCCATGTTTTCTGCTGCAGATGATGGCTCTACTCCAGAAAGAATAGCTCAAATTAGCGGCCCTCCAGACAGGTGTCAGCACGCAGCGGAGATCATCACAGACTTGCTTCGTAGTGTTCAGGTTTGCATTTTATCTTGTCGATGTAGAGTGTTTGTGGCGGTGATGCTTGAGAGAGTGCAGTCATATACTCCTTGTTTCTGCAGCATACAATGTATTATTTTCACCTCTGTTACAGTCTGGAAACGCTGGTGGACCTGGCCCAGGTGGCAGGGGAAGGGGCAGAGGACAAGGCAATTGGAACATGGGCCCTCCAGGTGGATTGCAAGAGTTCAATTTTGTTGTCCCCACCGTGAAGACTGGGCTTATCATTGGCAAAGGTATGTATTGTTTTCCTTACCAGGCTGTTTTGATGTCATGTTTATGCAATTCCTTTTCCATGCATTAATTGGTATCTTGAGATGGCTTTCTTCTGTGTTTTCTCTTTTCTTTTATTCCTCTTGCTTTTTTCCTTTTCTCTAACACATCTGGTCAGTCCATTGTGTTCTATTGTTAACTGCTCCTTTGTCTTTGTGGTCTTGATTGCTGTATTAACATGTTGCAGACCTTTTGATATTGTTTGTCAATTGGTATCTTGACTAACAAAAACATCTGCTATGCATTCTCAACATCAACATGTTGCTCTTTTCTATTTTCTCCAGGGGGTGAAACTATTAAAAACATAAGTCAGCAGTCTGGTGCCAGAATAGAGCTTCAGAGGAACCCTCCACCTAATTCAGACCCAAACATGAAGTTATTTACTGTCCGTGGATCTCCACAACAGATAGATTTCGCAAGGCAACTAATTGAGGAGAAGATAGGGGTATGTATAAAGCAATGTGGCGTAATGTCTAGAGCATAGATGGTTTACCGATTTTGTGTTGCTAAATATTTGTTTTCCATTTAGGGTCCAGTGAATCCATTAGGTCCTCCAGTTCCCCATGGTCCTCCTGGTGGTGTGCCTGGCCCCCATGGACCACCAGGACCTCCTGGCCCTGGTGCACCGATGGGACCTTACAACCCCCCACCTTATAACCCTGGCCCACCAGGACCAACCCCTCAGTAAGTGTTGACAACATTATCTATGTAAACAGTTTTCAGGACTCTACCATAATTTTGTGATTTGGGGGTGTTAGTTGGGTGGAGTCCTTTGTAGATGTGATACCTTAAGTAGCCTGTTATGGTTGCAGTGGTGACAATTTTTAGTATGACAAGTTTATTTATAGCTGAAAAATTAACCAAATGCTTATTTCTTTAAGTGGCCCACCCGCACCATATGCCCCTCAGGGCTGGGGTAACGCATACCCACATTGGCAACAGCAGGCTCAGCCAGACCCAAGTAAGTTTCTATATATTGATGCATTTACCGCTTTATAATGTAGTATTTTATATCCTTTGTACCTTTTGGGTGTATTTTAGACTTGTACAGCTTGAGATTTAGAAATGTCGTTTTGACAGGATTTAAGAAAGAAAAATTAAACTAACACCCGTGCATGCGCTTCATTATAATATGCCCTTGTGTTTTTGGTTTTTTTTTTCTTGCTCATTTTGTTGGTGCTGCAGCACTGATCATAATGCTTCATTGGTGGATTGCAGCATTCATCGAGTTTCTGAATCTGCTTCTGTGCCATACATTAATGGGCATGATCTTACAAGTCGAAACTCCTTCCTATGCAACCTGCCGACGAGTGCTGCATAATACTTGTAGACCATGCAAAATGTCTTGTTATAAACTTGTGTGGTGCGACATGTCGCTTTTATACATGTCTACTGCATCCTTTGTTTACCTGACTGCAGAGGATAAGTATGAGACATAAGCGAGTCAGACAATCTAAGGTAGTTTTCCAACCTACAGCCTAAATATCACTCATTCCTCTACACTACATACCTATCTTCTGGCCTATGGGAAGAACTGAATATCTGATTTCTGAAGCTGGCAAACACTTCGTAGCTGTTCTTGTCCAATCCGTGTCTAAAGGGCGGCGGGTGGGCTGGTATGGTTCTAAGTATATATAGATTTGTTATTCTACAATCCACTATAAGAGTGATGTTTAATTTCTTAGGTAAAGCAGGAACAGACCCCAATTCTGCAGCGTGGGCAGCTTATTATGCTCACTATTACCAACAGCAAGCACCCCAGCCACCTGCAGCTCCATCTGCTGGACCAAGTACATCCCAAACTAATGGACAAGGTAGCAAACTCCTTTTTTATTAAAAGGAAAGCTTTCTGATGAACAGCAAAGGGACACAATGTGCGACCCGTCCTGGGCTCCTACATCATTCCCACTTTTTTTTTGTTTGGTGTGAATGTTGTAGCTTCAGAAATCACTCACACACCTTTCTGGCGCAAGGCATCCAGTGGATTGCCCCTTCTAGGTGGCATGTTGGAATTCTCTGCATACCTTACATGCTTTGCATGCACACGTGGAGTCCCTTTAACTGTTTCATGTTTTTCTTTTTAGATTGTAGCACTCTTATGTAATGACTTGTACAAACAGATTTATATTTTTGTTTTTATCTAGTTGAGCCGCCAGCTGCACCTCAGTCTGGGCAAGTGGACTATACAAAAGCCTGGGAAGAGTATTACAAAAAAATGGGTAAGTAACACGTTTATGAACAGCGTTTTTTTGTGTTCTGACCTATAGGTTTCTTCGTAAATGTCTAGCGTTTGCACAGCGGGGAAAGGGTTGACTTTTGATTCCACTGTTTAATCTTTCCTATTGTAATTGTGTAAATTTTGTAAAAGCAGACCAGTTTGGTTGTACTTGCAGAGATCTGTTATGTAAGTTGGTTCTTTTGGGTGTAGAGTTTGTGTGTTAATATGCAGTGTCTGTTAAGAGCAGTCATTCCCAATAGCCCTTACCAGTGGATGAATGAAGTTGCTTGTGGGGGGATTAAGTGATAAGATTACTTTAGGGCCAATTTGATTGTTTGGCAGGCTTTGTATACATGACTAAGACGCAGTCTCTCTCTGCACTACGTGTGTATATTACATGTTGGCTGTGCTTTCAGCACCTTCCTTCCTGTTTTTGTTCAAACGTTATTCGCTTTTCTTTCTTTTTTACATACTGTGAATAAAGTTTAAACACTTAAAAAACTACTAGAGCTGCTCCGTAGCGCATGGCCTGAACAGATGAGGTCTGCCCCACCCGTATCCCTAATATAGCCCACATGTATTACATGTGGGTTTATTAGAGGGGCTGGAGATGTAGGACTGTTAAGCCTGGCCCACAATGATGAACTAACATCTCCTAGGGGGGCAAAGATGGAAAGATGTGAGGGACTGTTGTGGGTTTAAGTAACAATTTGTTTTCTGAATTCTTAGGCCAGCAAGCGCCGCCTCAAGATTATTCTAAAGCATGGGAAGAATATTACAAAAAACAAGGCAAGTATTGCGGTGGACTCTGACTTAAGCTAAATTGATATTGTAATAATGACAATGCAAATACACATTTTTGGATACTTGTATGTGACCATAGCATATGATCCTGCATTAGTTAGTGTTTAAAGCAAAAAAAAATCCCACATGTATTTTTTTTTTTACTTCCGGGATCTGAACCCAGAAATAACTTTTATATTAATAATTATACCCAGTATACTGAAGCAGATAGCACTGTATGACATGATGTAGTGGGGTGGTGAGAATGTCTCAGCGTATTGAATTTTTGTTTATTTTTGTTTTGTTTCTTAGGGCAAACAGTTCCAGCTCCAGGTGCAGCTCCCCCAGCTGGTCAAGCTGATTATAGCGCAGCCTGGGCAGAGTACTATAGACAACAAGCTGCATATTATGCCCAGACGAGTCCACAAGGAATGCCACAGCACCCGCCCGCACCACAGGTATGAAGTTAAATGTCCCTTGTTTTCCGTATTTGCATTCTGGGCGCGATATTTTACCCTTGCATAAACATAAAAAGCAAATGCATTCCTGTGCCAGATGCTGTTTTCTGTGTGATCACTACGTTTTCCCCCCTTTCAGGGCTAATGAAACTTACAGGAAGCAGCCAACGCTTGTTAACCAATCTCTCCTTAGGGTCTCTCCTGCGTTGGCTTCCTTTCAAAGGAATTTGTCGTTTAACTTTTTGTATATCTCTTATGTATTTCCTCTGCACAGGGCCAATAATGCGAAGTGGACAATACAGTATTTGCTTCATTGTGTTGGGGAAAGCCTTTGTTAAATATTTGGATGCAGACGCCTTGATGAAGATCTTAATTTTGTTTTTGGTTTAAAAATGTTTTGAAAAATGTACATAAATTATCACTACTGACTGATAGGAGGCTCTATTTCTGTGTAGAAATTAAAATATCGGTTTGTTTTTAGTATATTTAGTGTAGATGTACACATTCCAGCAAATGTATTTGCAACTATTATGTGGTCAATGCTTTTGTGATACAAATGTACTTTTTCAATGTATACTTTATCACTTTTAAAAATGCCTGTTTTGTGCTTTACAATAAATAATATGAAACCTCCTGTGTCGGTAAGTTGGATATGTGAGTATTTAAATGAAAAGATACTTGTGTTTTTTTTAGTTTTTAAATGAAATGCTTCAGAACAAGGTACATAGCAGAAGTTTAAGCTTTTATAACATGGATATTGCTCAGTTATTTTCTTTTCTCCCTCCAAAGCTTTTTATTTTCTTTGATTCCCTTGCATTTATTACCTTTGACATGTAGGCAATGTGCTATTTCTCGCATGTGTATAACTGTGTAGCTGACAATTTCCACTGCATTAACCTGACCACTGTTCAGACATGTAAAGCACTATCTTCATACCAATTTGTTTCATGTTTTTGTTTTTTTTCTTCATAAATTGACTTATTTACAGACTTGTGTGCTGGTTTTTTTATTTTCCATATTCTATAGTAGTGGGACAATGTAATCTAGGGATTTCTCTACCCCTTTACTGATTTGCAATTAAGATAGGAAAATATGCCTTATTATATGCAAGTGCTGTTACTACATGTAATCATACTGAATACATTTGCTTTCCACCATATGGTTCCCTGGTCTCCTGCAGTTGTTCACCTGTCTGATTTTGGTGCATATTAACAACTGTCCTGAAATAGCTGCCAGGGGATTACAGGGATGTAAAGCAATGTATCCTGCTCCATTCATCTTGAATTTAAGATCCGTATCTCATTTCTGTTGATTTAAATGTCCTGATACTTTAATGCATATTTGCATCATGTATTTTATTTTCTCTTTACCATTAGTCCTTTGAACTGATCCTTTAAAATGCAGATTTTGATCCAGTATAGTAGTATAGTGTGCATCCTTATTCTATGCACTGTAAGTATCTTAATTGACCATCTTCTGTAGTACTTGTGCAGAGCTGTTTTTTTTGTATATGTAGCATTTCTGTTTGAGGTAAGTATGTACAATGTGTAGGTTTAGTTTGCAGCAAAGGTTTAGGTGTGAGAATGATGCATTTCTCTCTGAATATTTAAAATGTATGCATTGTTTTGCTCTACGGCAGAACTGGTGACTTTAAATTGGTGATTTTTATAAGGTCTCTGCTCTGTCTTGTACAATTACAGCCTGATCATTGAAACGTTCACATGAAAAGCCATAACTATTTTCAATTAGCCTTATGTAGTTGTTGTATTTCCATTGACCTCACCACTTCTATTTCAAAAAATAGGTGGGGAAATTGAATGATTTATTCTGCATGACATTTTTTTGTCTTGATACATTCAAATTGCTTTAAAATTCAGATGACATTTTGACCTTTACGATTGGAGGCTGTTGATCTAATTCATTTCAGGTCTAAAATTTCTATATAGTTGGAAAGAGTGAAATATTAATGCCTCAGTGCCTTCCCAGATCTTCCACCTTAGGTTCTGCTGCAAAATGTCAGGTAAGCACAACCTAAGGAAGCAAACTTGCATTATATCGATGATGTTGTCCCTTTAAGGTTTGTGCTTGTGTATGCCTAAATCTGCTCCGTTTCAAATGTAATTGGATTGCATATTATGCTGTTATATTAGGGAGTTGTCTCTTTATCTTTAAATAGGTTTGTTGCCATTTGATTTTTTTCAGTCATCTATTTTTGTAGACTAAGCATTAGAAATGTTTTAGAATATCTGCATACAGTTCTCAAGCTATTCACTGTACCATGCTGGATTTTTGTTTGTCAAATTTGCCAATTGTCTGCTGTATACCATTGAGCAGAATATGGTCATGTTGGTCTCTTAAAGTCACTTTTTTCGTACATTTTCTAAATATGTACTGATTCTCTGAAGTCCTGCTTATTATGTACAATTTTTTTGAAAAAAGTTTCAAAATCCTACCTTCATTTTCACACAGCGCTGAAGATGCTGCAAATCATAGCCTTTAAAATCATGTCCTGAGGTAGTTCCCACCCCTAAGGAGGAATCCTTTCTGTGTATGCCATTGGTGAGCCGATGAGCATGGACGTAGAGGGGCTCATTTAGAAGGTAACGCTGTAACAATGCATAATAGTGCAGACTGTCTTTCATCAATATTGATGGTTTTTATATATATATATTTTTGCCCTTTAAATCACTGTCATACAGTAGTATATCTTTCATTTATGTTCCTAGCTTTATCTCTACCTAAATTAGCCTGATCTTTAATGTGACTTGTCGAATTGGATTTAGGATTGTAACTTGTTCAGACTAGTACTAGACTGACTGCTTTTGTGTTTTGTTTATTTTATTTCAAATTTGAGTAAATGCTGATAATGAAAGATGGTGCAGATATCACAAAGTATTAGACTTCTTTCTGACGTTTACTGATAGGAAGATTATAGCACAAAATGCCTAGTTTTCACGAAATACATATATAGATGTGAGGATTGAGACATGTTTTTTTTTTTTTTTGTGCTTTAAGTAATTCTGTCTAACATTCAATTGCAGCCAAACTGGCCATATGTCATTTTCTTTATGGTTTTTCTGTATATATATATATTCCTATATTACTGCTAAAGTCAAATGAGGCCTTTTTCATTGTTTTCTTTCCCCACTTCATTAATTCTTTAGCAACTAACAAATAACTAGTTTACATTGTGATGAGATTTTATCTGATTTGTTGTAAATTTCTGCCCAAGTTTAGCCACTTCCAGTTTAGTTCCTAACCTTTGTAGGGTTGCTGGTGAAATGGGCACAGCTGGCATAAGGGTGCATTTGATAGGTATGAAACTGGTGGGGTGTTTGTAATATTTCTGTTCTATCTCTCCATATCGGCTGCAGAATTTAGTCTATAATTTTATTTCTGGATTGGAAACAGCCTCTGGTCTGTTTTGTACCCACTGTAAGCCATTATGCCGTCCATTGACCAACAGTCCTATAAATGTAAAGGCGATCTGCATTGGTGTGTGTGTACTTTTTATTTCTGATAATTGCAGTATTATTGAAATTAGATGTTCAAACAGTCTTGCATTAATACTATGTATGATCGTAAATATCATTTTTGCCCATGCTTGCTGTTCTGTGTCTATAAGATGCTATGACCCAGTCTGCATGTTTATTATATACAGTAGCTTATATGAGGCTTAAACTTTTTTAAGCAAAAGAATTGAAATGGTTAGTCGTAAAGCCTTATTATCCCATGAAGCAATGCGGCTAATAGCAGTGCTTCTGCTAACCTATTTAAATGCAGTGCAAGACAATTAAGCTAATTTAAATATGAATATTAGAAAAGGCAGACTTTGTGTACTTTCTCACTTATTTGCAGCAGTTTATTTCTGGAAGTTTGTATTTAAAACATTTAGCTAAAACTGTAGAATTTGAGTTTGATTTTAAATATCACTTATACAAACCTTATTGTGATATCTTTTTTTATTTTCTGTTGTAAATTACTAAGTTACTGAATTCTTGTGTGACTTGCAAATGTTAGCTCAGTTATAAAATATGCGAGTATGTTGACAATCGTGCAACATGTCATACACTATATGTATATATCTCTGTTGTGAAATGTTCCCTATGGAAGATACTGGTCCGTGTCTACAGAAGACTGTTCCCCTCAGTATCTTGCTTTAAGGCCAATATCCTAGTCAGCAGTCGTATGGATTTGAGGTAAATTGAATGCTTTTATCTGTATGTAGTAGACATGCAATGTCCTAGGATATATGCTTTGAAATAAATTTAATGCTGGATGCCACGATTGGTCTGCTGCTTATTTTCTGAGAGTGGGACTAATACTTGTACAGATCTGTATATAGTGATCCCATTGTCTAAGAGACCAGCCATTCCACCTTGCTAGTCACTGAGATGGTGATCTGTTAGACATTGGGATTGCAATGGGATGGGAGTCACAAGCAATGTCCTTCAGATGTAAAGCTCAGGTTTCCTGGGTAGTGTGGCTGTCGCAGCGCTATATAAAACATAGTTAATAACTCATTTTGGCAGCTTGCAATTCAGATTTATGAACCTTCCCCTACAGCAGTGGTTCTCAACACCCCTAACAGTGCATGTTTTCCAGATCTCCTTGCTGGTGGTGTCTATCACTTGTGACTGTGAGGAGACCTAGAAAACATGCACTGCCCTGTGGACCCAGGTTGAGCACCACTGTCTTACGGGAATGTTGCAGGGATATAGCTGATACTAAATTGCACGGGGTTAATTTATTTTCAGTCTGTCCCATCACTGCGGATTTTGCTTTTTACCTTCTCAACTCTCATAAACCACAGTCAGTAGGGGGTACATTGTCCTCTCCTTGTATAAAGACATGCAGCAGATGACGTTTGGTGCACAGTTCTTATTTTGCCCCCTCATTCATTTAGTAAAACATTCTGAACAAACCTTACTATGGATTTCTTAAGTAGAAGTAGTTGGTAAAATCTAAGTTCATTTTTATTACTTTTTTTTTTATAACTTTCTTTTAATAAAACCTTAATTGCATTGTTTTGCATTTACTACTGAAGCATCAAATTTTTTTTAAAGGAAATGGTTTAATCACACACTGCACACACTCATGTATCTTATCGATTTCTACTGTTTATCCATGTTTGTGTATAATAAAAGAAAAGCATTGACTAAATCTTCTGGTGATGTCTCTTCTTTGTGTTTTCATTGTGTATTAGAGTATCTGCATGAACTTTAAGAGCAAAACACATTTCTTTGTAAAAGAGAAACAAATACTTTATTAGGAAATCGAGGTAACGAATTAACACTTACGTCAAACTTGAAATAGGAATTTGGCACAAATTCTACTTGATATTTATAATAGAAAAGAGAACTTGGTGACCTACAAAGGCAGATGGGACACTATAAAACCCTGTCGTCATTTCAATGTGCATCATTTCCTGTACAGCCATCGCATCGCCGTCCCAGCATCAATTTGTCTACCGTAGCAATGCATGCAATGTAATGCCAGTACTACAGGAATGGCCCATTAATGCAGCATAGCCTCTTGTCTCTCGGCCCACAGCAGGACGGTCAGATGAGTCAGCGAGAGTCAGAAGGAAATCTCCAGTAAAAGCAGGAGGTTAATAGTCATCAGCTAGAGCGAGAAAAGAGAGCAGAGTAAGAGGATGACCTGTGTGTTAGAGCTCATGCAATGACCCCTCCCAAAGCACTAACTCTTACTTTCAATGCTGAGGATACAGCTGCTGGCTGCGGTCCCCCTGCTGTTTACTACTTTGCACATATATTCTCCCTCATCTTCTGGGAAGGTTTCCGGTAAGTACAGACAATAGGTCTCTCCTCGCTCGATATACTGGTAATCCTCACAGTCCTGCAGCATCTCCCCTTCAAACCACCATGTCACTTCAGGCTTTGGCTCACCCGAAATCTTAACAGTGAACCTTACTGGTTCCCCATCTACTACAGACATGTTCTTTAAAGGTTTCTTAAACCAAGGGGCACCAGAGCGTGCCAGTTCCTCCTCTTCATACTGTGAGCTGTTGACGCTCCCTTGTCCATCGTCTTCCTCCTCCTCTTCTCTTTTCTGTGAAAACATACAGAAATCTGTTACCAACTGCACATACATCTACATACATTGTCTATGCCATTAGACAAGACCTGACATACATGCATGCAACAGTCAAATAGACCATGGTATCAGGCAAAACACATACTCATACATTATTGGGTTGTTTTAGAGTTGTCCCTGTTCCTCTAAGTAAAGTTACGATGGAAAGGGTGTAAACTGCTCTGCGTGTGGGGAGTATAAGTTCCTGTACAATAACACATACTGCATAGCTTTGAGTAATTCACACATTAGAATTGTATTAAGGAAACTTAACTTTAACTCTGCACTCCATATACTTCCTCAACCTTAACAGGAGGTGATTCCAAATAGAAGGAAGATGTTTAACATGACTAGCCACTTTCATATTTAAGTATGGTTCATGACAGTGTTTGCTTACAATGGTACTGCTTTTGTTCTAGTTGTGTAATATCATAGGGTTATATTATTTAGACTCTTCCTATTCCAGTAGTGCATACAGGTTAATATCTTGATTAGGAGAGGATTATTGTAGTCATAAACCCTCCTTTCCACTGATCCTAACCCAGGTTTTTGCATTGACCAGGTAACAAAACACAACAAGTCTGATAACCAGGGGGTTTGACACTGCAGTGTACATTAAGCAGGGCATTACCAAGGCCCATACCGCAAGTAAGTCAGTGGAAAAGGGGTACGAGTCAGCAAAGGAGCCTGGTACCTTTTGTAATGCAGCATCAATTTCCTTCTGCTCAAACTGCATTCTCTGAAGCTTTTGTTCCTCTATTCGTCTCTGTTCCTCCTCTTCCCGAGCCTTCGCCATCTGTTCGAATCGAGCCTTCATGTTTACCTTATGTGAGAATGGAGCATGGCTCTTCACTACTGGCCTTACATCTACATCCTCATCCTGTAAGATAGAACATTGTAAGTACATTATATCTTGTATATGAAATACAGGTCTTAGGTCAGAGCTGATTAGCTCATTAATGTTATGTTATCGCATGTCTGACCTCATGAAAATGTTCAGCCTCCCGTTCTTTTAGCTCCTCGTCCTCAGCTCTCCTCCGTAACCTCTCCTCTTCCACCTTCTTCTGGATTTCCTCTTCAGACAGTTTTCCGATCTTCTCAAACTTGCTTTTTAAGTTCTTGGCTTGAATCGAGCCAGTCCTTTTTAATTTGATAAGTTCTTCGTACTCTCTGCTTAAAACCTCATAGCTCTCGTTAATCTCTTCCTGTATAGAGGAAGCATAGAAACAAACTAAAATGGTGCATGGTGTGTCACACAACATACAAAGAAAGACTATGGCCTAACTTTACTAATCAGGGAGATTGAGAAGTGTAGGTGTTGCCCGTAGCAACTAATCAGATTTGAACTCTAATATGAAACTGGGGGTTTGAATCTGATTGGTTGCTATGGGTGACCACTTTTCACTCTCCTTGTTTAGTAAATTTAGGCCTAGAATAAGTAAACATACATAACTTAAATTGAAAAAGGGATGGGGGATAGAAAAGCAGCTTCTAAACATAGGTGTAACCAGGATTTACTTTACTGAAAGGGTAGGTGATAACAGCCTCCCATCTGAACATGTTTAGAATAAATCCTATTTAACAAAACCTATTTGATTCTTCCTTCTATGTTGTTTTTCATTATGGTTAAAAAACTACGGGGGCGATTCAATCCCGCTCGAAGACGGGGAAAAAGCACGCTTTTTGCATCTAAAAGAACACGTTTTTTAATACACGCCTTAATGTACCTCGAGCAAAATAAACGCAAATTATCCTCCCTTTCGCAATTAGTGTAAGAGAGAAAAATTTGCGCGAACAGGGATTGAATCGGCCCCTATGTTTCTAAAAGTAACCCGTGGTGGAGTTCACTATTATGGTCTATGGAGTCTTATATAGGGCCATGCAATGCTCCATGGGAATTACAATATTCAAATAAGCTCTAGGGAAGTGAGTTATATCTCTAGCGCCACCTATTGGAGGCATGGTTCCTCTAGTTATATTTGACCCATTAGACATGACTGGGGATTAAAGCCAAGCCAGTAACTCCTCCATAAGGAAGAGGTGCCCATCTGCAGGCGGCTGTTTTCGGGGTGCTTGTCCCTCATCAGTGCAGAGCAGGGACCTGGCTGGCTGGTGAGAGGCCTTTAACAAGTAAGTATCGTACCTCGCCCATTTCCTGCCGCAACTGAGCAAACTCCTGTTTTTCAAGTTCCAGCTTCTGTTTTCTCTCTTCCTCTTTTAGTTTCTTCTCTTCATCCATCTTCTGTTTGAGACGCTCCTCGAAGTTTATTTCCAGTTTTCCTGGTGCGAGTGACTCCTGAGAGGTGGGCTTACTGAGGGGCAGACCTTCCTCATCCGGTTCCTGATGAGAGGGGAGGGGGGGTTATTCAGTGATTAAGAGAGGGAAAAATCAATCTACATCAACATTGTCCCTCCTATTACCCCTTGCCTTCCTTTATAGCTTACTTCAGTGATGAGAGAATATTGGGGCCAATCCAAAGTCAGGGTCAACAATGTAAACAAAGGAAAATGGCAACCACTACAAACGAGTGGAGCAGAATCGCCCAGTGCCTAAAAATAAGAATTTACCCCAATTATAACCCTCCCCTTCTATTACCCTAACCTTAACCCTCCACATTCTGTAGTCTAGTGTGGGGGTAGGCAAAGTGCGGTACTACTTCAGGTGTTGTCAGACTACACGTCCCAGCATGCTTTAACTGCACATACATAGTTGATATATGACAAAGCATGCTGGGACGTGTTGTTTGACAACACCTGGAGAGCCGCACTTTGCCTACCCCTGGACCAGTATAACCCTAACCTTCCCGTCTATATACCGAATACTAACTTTCTCTCTAGGCTCAGTCAATATTGGAAATGGGTAGTATGTTGAAATAGGGACATTTTTACAGACTTACCCAATATAAATGTTTGTAATACAGAGTATCTCTACATTGATAACTGCCAACATTAAGCTGTCAGCTGTATTACTGTCTAAATAGAGCAGTTCAAACCTCAAGTGAACCCATCATGATCCCAAAATAAAACTTTGCGGATTTAAATAAATTCTGAACTATTCTTTTTTTTAAAAATAAAACTTACAAAATTGGCTTTTTGAGAAATTCAACAT
The DNA here is from genome assembly GCA_016617825.1 of Platyplectrum ornatum. Lineage (NCBI taxonomy): Eukaryota > Metazoa > Chordata > Amphibia > Anura > Limnodynastidae > Platyplectrum > Platyplectrum ornatum. Next base: position 33,710 of record JABWIB010005247.1, read on the forward strand.
TTTGCATTTGAAAATATTATATATCATAAGAAAGTCCAATAAAACCTTGCCGAACTCTATTTGCATTTGTTGGTTTGCAAAAGCAATTGAAACAAATATTCAAAGCACATGTTTCACCAAAATTATAATGTGTTTTAGTGTATTATACAGTTTATGCTGTTTTATGTGCATCTATTATTCTCTGTATGGTGCCAGATTCAGATTTACACTCTCATGGGTAAAACCATGATGAATTGCAGGGGGGGTAAAATGAATGTCAGTGTGTGCATGCAGGGAGAATACTTTATTGTTGCATGTTGCACACAGATACTGACCAGCGTTACTGTTACACTGTTATTACACTTGGTTCTCACCTGTAACACTGATTGCAACTAATTCAGTTTACCTCCCCTGCAATTCAACATGGTTTTCCCCATGAGAGTGTAAATCTGAATCTGGCCCCCTCTCCTTCTCATATAATAATAGAATACTGAAAGTAGTTTATTATTTTCTTATTCTTTTTCACCAGACAAAACATGCAAGTTAATGAAATGTTAGTGCACTTTAGTTCACCATATCTTACTTCACATGCGTCAGAAGTGTCCAGATGAGCATACACCATATCCTGAGGAATATTATCTTGGTCCGGATTCTTAAAAAACAATTTGGAAACTTGACGTTTGGTCACAAAAAGGCAGAAAATTTGTTCCATCTTGAAAATCACATCTCTCACTAACGTAGTAAGCAGATCACAAGTAATGTGATGGCAGCAAGTCTGGGTTTGTGCCGACATGACCGGCTTATGTAAGTCATTTGAAAGAGGAGGGGGGGGATATATCTGTACTGTCTGTCTACCAAGTATTTACTGCAGGCATATTTTATTGTTGAAATGACTATGATTGTATAATGGCAAAATGTGTTTGTGTCCTGTTGACGGGACAAGGTTTTTGTTGGTCTTTTGAGGAAGAAGAAAGCAGAAGTACGAAGAAAACAACTGTTTCTTTCATATTACTGCTTACCCTATCTTCTGAGCTCAGCTTATATAGATCTCTTTGTTCTCATTAAATGCAACCAGGTATAGTGTGAGCTGAGGAAAATGTTCTATATATCATATTAAGGGGTCAGTTTTGAAAATGAGGCCTAAGTTGAGAATGCAAACATTAGAATACACACAATACTGATGGTAGTGATCCAAACATCAAAACCATACTATATCAGACACGTCTGGTATTGATCACCTTCACACTTCTTGTGGCCTATAGAATATATGAAAGCTTAAGCACATGCACATTTATAAAAAAAATACTCAACAAGAGACACACTTATGGTAAATGCAATCTGAAGGATGTGCTTTCCAGGTTTAAGAGGAATGAGCAAGAGATGCAAGCACTAAAGTGCTACAACATCATTGTAAACTGGTAATTTCTATAGTGTGGGATTCAGCTCTCTGCGGCTGTGGAAGAAAAAAAACTCAGATGAATAACTTGCCAGCAGCTGACAGCTTAGTGCTTCTCTATTTCTTCAAGGGAGAAAGAACTGCTGCCATCAGAGGATAGTTCTACGTTTTGGTATGTTGCTTAGGAACAGTGCCGCTGAGCGCTGTCTAAACTGCCAGCTGTCAACCCATGTGCTCATGCCCCATAGGCCACTATATTGACACCCAAATGTCTGGCTTTTTTCTATCGTAACCTTTCCATCTCATGCACACAGCAATTCCCAAACGTATGGAGATTTGTGGGAAAGCCTGTGATATAACTCAACCCAGGCCCTCCCTCCTCTTAGGCCCTGGAATGGTCATTATGGCTTCCAGTTGATAATCATGGGTTTGCATGCATGCCTAGTGCGGAAAAGCAGCCACAAAGTGAAGACACTCGGCAAAACTCACAAATGTGGATTTAGCACATAGGGAATATTATTAAATGCGCATTTAAATGGCGATCCCATGAGATATAGTTATGCAAAGCATTGTGCATTGCCTGCTGGTGTCTAATCAGGTAAATAAGATATGTGCAAGTCACAGTATAAAGAATTAGAGGTAATGAAGTGGCTTCACATGCAGGAGAGACACATCAATGCACGTGCAAAAGCCAGACTACTAATGAAGCAAGACAGACCTACCATGAAGCTCCTGGATTAAACAGATCACTGATCCTCAGCAGCTATTTCAGTATTAATGTTATATATCTATATATTATTTGTATAAATACTTGAGCCATAGAAATAATGGTGCGTGCATTTAGCCATAAATGATGCAATATAACATTTTATCACTGAACTAATCGTATTCTAATCATCTGCTCAGCCAGATAGTATGTGGCCAACATAACTACAAATATAAAAAGTCACATGTACCATGCTCTTTCTAGCCTCTGCAAACTGCTTCCTCTCCTCCTCCAGCCTCCTCCGAGCCTCCTCCTCCGCTCTCCGGTGCTCCGCTTCTCGACGTTGCTTTTCCAGTTCTTCAAAGCTTAATTTAAGTTTTCCAGGTTCTTTGCTTTCCTTTGCCGCCTCCAGTGCATGTGCAGCGACATCATCGTCATCTTCACTGGGGGCCTGTAAAGCCAGAGCCACATACCACATTGTGTTGTTACAATATTGTTATATATAATAAAACGGTAATAAGAATAGTATTATGAAACAAATGGAAAACTTTTTATTTCTGACAGTGGGGATGATCCAGTGATCCTGATGGCAGAAAAGCTGCATTTACTTATGGATTGTTAATCTCTATGGTTGATAATTCTACACATATTTGCTCTGTTACTGGTTATATTTCCTGAAATTTAACAGAACGTATAACCACTCAATGATGGAAGTATTCATGACGTGCACAAATCTCCGACTTTCTTACCACTTTGAAATTATCAAATGAATTAAATTAATTAATGTCCCCATTTTTAAATGTTTTAATCAAAATAGTGTAATAACTATTTAGGTAAAGACAGAAATTCTTCAGGTTGATATCAAATCTTGTGTAGCTCCTATACAAGACGTAAAATTCTAAGCAAAACAAGCAACGTGACACTCCAATGAGAGCGTTGCGGCACCCCAGGGAGTCTAGGCACACAGTTTGGGCACCACTGCCATACGCATTATATAAAAACTATGTCAGCATACAAGACTAGTCACTGCCCTTAATTCATGGACCAATCATCTGGCCATTAGTGTTTAAAAAAAACATAAAAATTAGCAAATTACAAAATTGCTAAATTTGATGATTTTTTTTGACGATGTAAATGACTTTGTGGTGCTTCTATCTTCCCATACAATAAACACTTTCTCCTAATTCACATATGCTGTACACCAGGCCTGGCCAAAGCATGGATTAACAGCAGCATAGTCCCAATGAACACAATTGTGGTCTTATATATATATATATATATATATATATATATATATATATATATATA
>JABWIB010005249.1:11345-35923 GCA_016617825.1 Platyplectrum ornatum
CTCCTTCCCCTCTTGGTGACCTCCAATCACCTCTTGGTGACCTTGCCCCCCCCCTTATTTTAGGTTGTCTAACGTTCTCACCCGATCTCCTCTCCTGCGCTGATCTGTCGGCTGCTGAAAAATGCAATGCGAGGGAAGCGCAGGTCCTGGTGTGACATGAAGACGCGGACGGGAAGCAGGTTGGGTTCACACAGGTGATTGATGAATCGGCTGATGTTGCCGTAGAAACGAGCGTCAATGCAATACACCTCTCCGTCCTGCAGCGTAAAACAAAACCATTGATTAGATCCAGAAACACGTCAGAGACTGGAGATGCCCAGGCCAGGCTGCGCACCCGATAGTCTTGCAGATTTCTCTGGCATTCGAGGAACGCGCTGNACACACATCTAAGCCTCCGAATAACGAGATTAATCACATTAACAGTAACAGGAAGAAGCGCGAGCTGGAAGTCATGTGGGACAAAATTACTTTAGCGCTGCTGTCATACCCANAATGCTTTGCAAGTGGAAGGCACCCAGCAGGATTGATTTACTGTTAAAACCCAGATCACCGCGTGGTATACAAGGCCTGTAGCAACCGAGATATAACAAGTAACTTAATAGAAAAATACATTATTTAAACTATGCAGATTTCTCTATGTATGGGATGAGACTATTCCCCAAATGCATAGAGGAATCAGCATAGAGAACCCAGAGTATAGGGATGTGTAAAGTTCCCTTATAGAGTGTGCATTAGGTATTAGAATTCCTGCATCCAGCCATGAGACCTGGAATCCCTACAGATAAATGACATTACACAGAAATATGGTGAACACCTCACGCTCGGAGTATTCGTAGTTTACAGAAAAAAAAAACCCCAAAAGGAAAAGTTCAAATACAAACGAGGCCGCGGCAGCATGAGACACAGCGATTTCTCATATCCTAGGGGGAGGAGGGGAAAAAAGGGGGGAAGGTCCTTTCTTCTCAGTGGCGAGCAACGTTAATTACCAGCGCTAATTTCAGCCATGTCGGGGCCCTGGGCAGAATGATGCATTAAAGAAGCCGGACGAGCCTCCGGGACACGTACATAATGATCTTTAATGGATGGACGATGGCAAACGGTTTAAGTGGTTGGTGGAGGTCGTTCGAGTGTGAACGGCTGGGAGCGCAGAGCAGAGAACCCCCACCGGTGCAGGGACCATCCCATCACAGCTCCCTGACCCTCTCACTACTGGAGAAGGACTTAAAAAAAATCGTGTTTAATGTATTAGATATAAAATGACTTCTACTACAAATGAAAACCTAAATTATCCCCCACCAGGAGCCTAATCATGTGACACCTACCCCATAGATCCAACGTGGTGAAGGCCATTGTACCCAGCTGCGTTTCTGTGAGTAAATCTCAATTGGCAAAATCAGCAAAAAACCCCCCAAAAAACTCACCTTGTTATCCAGATCGAACAGATAGGTGTCATCCTCGCGTACATCCGCCTCCGTATCCGAAATCAGCTCCCCAACGTACCTGAGAGGACAATGAGAAACATTAAAGCATGCTGTACTTCATGCTGGTATGTTACCTGCCTGACATGATTAGGCCATTTTATCTGTCCTAGGAATGTAATATTTGTTCTTAAAAATTCACACACATCTTGACCCAGTGTAAGGATGTCTCACCCCCCCTTCACCACATCACTTACTCGCAGACGAAGGTTCCCATGGGAATGTCCTGCAGAGAGCGCACCCCCCAGCCCATGTTCTTGGTTCGGAAGAGTTGTAATCGAACTCTGGAAAGAGAGAAGATGTCAAATGCAATGAAAGTGNCACAACTAACATCAAACATGAGCATGGTCCCACAGCTTAATCTCCCAATCACATGACTGCGAGGATTATCCTCCACCCGTGTCACTATTACAGGACGACACGATTTACACAGCACTACGAAGCAGATTTCCTGGAGTCTNGCTTATCACTGGAGTTATCGAGATAGTGAGAGGAACAGGAGACAGAACGCTCTGTAAAAAACTAATAACATTTCCCTAAACCTCCCAACACAAGAAGCACCCACCCCCATAGAGAGAGCATGGGCACATTGCGGGTACTCACTTTAAGCCGTTCTGCACCACTCTGTTGCGACAGTTCCGCCAGCAGGAGCAGGCGTGGTTACACTCGAAAATAAGCGGTGGTTCCACCATGTTGAATTCCGGCAGGAGGCGTCCACTCTGCGTGAGGAAAAGACATTGCTTTATTACTCTTTAATCTGAGGGTGCAGTATTTTAATCAGTGACAAGCAGAGGCTTCTCCTACACCCTGGAAATAAAATCATCCATACTTGAGGCCCTGAAGCTGGTTTGGCTCCTTTATATGCCTCCTATAACACCACTGGTGGCAGCACCTAGATCCACAGATACTTCCTGTGACATCACACCCCAGGCAGTGGCCCTGAAAACTACAGCTTTCATTATCNCATTGCAGAAATAAATACTCAGAACCCAGAAACAGACCCAAATCAGCAGACCAGGTATGACTAAGCTATGGCTCTCGAGGTGTTATCCCATAATGCTCTAACCCTAAAGACATAAATGATACATTTATACAACAAAGGATGCTTTGGTAACGCGCTGCTGGGTATTGGATGCCCCGGTTGGCGCTCGCTGCTTGCAAACTCACCGTATCATACCAACATCGCATGCTGAGCTGGCTGCACATACAGTTCCTGGAGGAGCAGTCATCTATACACACACAGTACTGCAGAAAAAAAAACCCCACAAGATGAGGACGGTATACATTGACATTGGTACGTTCACCAGCCATGCCCTCCCACCTCTATTATTTTATATGTGCCTATACCCCCATCTACACATCTTTTCCACCACTCCTATACATCAACAGGTCAAGTTACCCCCCCCCCCCATCAGAGACTAATAGAGAGACTCACCTGCAGATGGGTGATGTTCCTGTCCACGTTCAGTGGGGAGGTGACACAGTTCTGAGAAACGTATTTGTAATTGATTGGACAGGGTTCAGAGTCTTCGCCATTGACGCACGGGATCGGGATGTTTTCATACCCCCTCGAAATATCCCTTTAATAATGAAAATCAATTAAAACAAACCCCAGAGACAAACCAGGTGGACTAGACAAAGTCACCTAGCAGTTCACCACCTACCGGTTCATCACCACCTCCTCTTGCTTGGGTTTCTGGGACGAGTTACTGTTCTTCTTCAGAGCCATCCACACTTGGGAGTTTGGGGCACAACATTCCAGGGGTGTCTCACCCTCTTTATTCTTCAAACTCACCTCTGCACCATGACCTAGAAACAGCCTGAAGCAGGAAGTGANGGAGAGGTGTGAGAAATCAAGTCTGACCCGGAGAAACACCAGCCAATCCTCCCACTCCGAGCCAGACTTACGTCACACACTCTAATCGGTTCTCGCGAGCAGCGATGTGAAGAGGTGAGTCTCCGTGTATGTTCACGGCTCGGAGGTCGCACTTGGAAGCCANAAGGGTCTCGGCTATTTCAACAGATCCAGCAAAGGCCGCCCAGTGCAAGCAAATGTTCTCCTCCTGTAACCATACAAAAGACGACAGAGGATCCAGTAAATAACCATTTATTAATACAGAGGATGACTCGCAGCACNGCGGCTGTGTGGCATGGCTGTCACCATCTAACTGTACATAGAGCTCCCGGCATGAATGGAAAAGGAGGAAGCAACCACAGTCTTAGCCTGGAGCTTGCCTGAACCCCCAGTATGGAAATTTATTCTCCACCATCCACCCCAGCACAATACAGCACCTACACTGACCATCTACATCCCAGGACTGGGAGCACTTAGGACACACTGTGTTTTATAGAAGCCAGGNATTAGTCAGCAAAGTCACCTGACAACTAGGATAAGATATGTTTGCTGATACAACATTAACCACCCACTAGGGCTTTGGTATCTCAGGGTTATAAGCAGGGTGTTAATACATTTTAGTAAATCCATTGGAAGTGATCTGGATAAATGAAGACAAGAGAGGTCATTATTGCACCTGTCTAGTTTACCACGCAAAAATTAAATGGCAGAATGGGGTTACTCTACTGCATTTATAGACCTGTACTTGTACTGGACTGGTGTCCAAGATGCTGTTCTGTATACAATTTTCAGAAATCCCCTACAATCTACTACATAGGAACCTCCTACACTCACATTATCCCGGATGTTGATGTCGGCTCCGTTGGAATGTAAGAGCTTCACCAGTTCCACGTGTTTGTATTCTGTAGCCCAGATCATCGGGGTCCAACCACCGTCATCCTGAGACAGAGAAAACATTGTATTGTTCATAGAGCGGACTCCTCCATTACATACAGCGAACTATGGAAGGAAACAATGGTGACTGAGTAGAGACTAAACATTGAAGATGGAGGAACTTATTTGGAAGACTGATTGCCATTTTACCATTTTGCCAAGCAATTACTCGAAGGATGGTATGAGTGATTGGAGCAAGGCTAATTACAGGTNCAGTGAAGGCAGGCACAGGTGGAACTAGGAGTCTTCCGTTGTATAAAATGCTGCTTGTACCATATTCTGTGACTCAATCACCCACGGTTAGCAGCTCGACAGCCCCTTAACTTCTCCATGACATTGTCCCTCCTGTTACCCCAGNGCACCCACCCACGTGGATGGCCATTGCTCTCACCTGACAGTTGACATCCATCTGCTCGTTGGTGAGCAGATATTTCACCACATCAAAGTGCCCCTTCTTAGCAGCCAGATGCAGACAGGTGGAGCCTTCACAGTCCTAGAACCAGATGCAGAGGAATTACAGGAAGATGATCACACAGGGAGCACTAGACAGGAACAGTCATCTACAGCTCCTCACCTTCAGGTCCACCAACGCTCCGGCCTTCACCAGATATTTTACGGTGTCCAGGTGATTGTTTTCGGCTGCCTCCATCAACGGGGTCCGCTGGTCCTCTGAGCAGTTGTCTAGGTTTGCTCCAGCCTGAACAAGAGGAGAGAGAGATGTTGACATAAGTTCTAATGACGCCCCCAGGTGCCCAGCACTGATATCAGCTAAAGGAATACAGCAATTCCAAAGCAATCCTCCATCCGCTGCTCTGAGTACTGAGGGACCCTNTAGGCGGGATTCCTTAGGCAGATGCTTTCAGACAAACTCAGTTGGATAATTAACGTGCAGACTTTGTGGTAATAAACGCATATACACAAATCAAAACAATCAGCANTTCATATACAGATTAGACAATCTCGGATTCTGTGTATAGGATGCAGCATAAAAAAAAAAAGAAAAAAAGATAAGATGGCGTCATGAGGCGGATATTCACCTGAACCAACATGTGACAGGTATCAGTGTAGCCCATCTCCGTCGCAGCGTGCAGCGGAGTCCTCTTACCGTGCTGCTCCATCTTGAAGTTGGGATCGATGCCATCCACTTAAATAGGGAAAAAAAAAACAAGACAAAGACAAGTAAAAAACCTATTAAACAATTTTCTACATTGGTTTAAATTACAAAATTGCAATTAATTATGACATTTTCTGCTGGCAAAAATAACCTTTCTAAAGGTTTACATGATTTTAAATGTCACTCTCCCTCCCTAAATAGGGTGGCCAACCAGCAGGTGGTGTGTGTTGAGTGTTGCAGAGGGTACCAGTCTTTTTGTGGGGGTGTGAGCGGGACGGCTGCGAAGATGAGGAGTGCGGGGCCGCCGGGTCAGCCTCTGGCGCTGTTCAGACATAAAGCGGTTTTCCGCCACATCTCACATTCTCTTTTATTTGCAGAGAGCTTATTAGTGAGCTGTGAATAGAGCGACATCAGCATTTCCCGGATCAGCCCACGTCTGCCTGAAATGTCGGCAGCTCAGGGAATTCAGAGCCCAGGAGGGGGCGGGAGACCAGGATCCGTGGCACAGACAGACATAGTATCACCTGGCGCCTCAGTGGGGGGTACGCGTCCTGGCGCCACTTACCCAGCATCATCAACACCTTCTGCAGTTCCCCCTGCCGGGCAGAATAATACAGCTGCTTTGGGTGGAAACGCAACTTCTTAGGTCTGTGGACAGATGGGAGCGAGTGCGCAGGTTACACAACAGACATAACCACTGGAAGAGNCCTCTGAACACCCCCAATATCATATCCTCTTATAGAGGAAACATACATGTATACTACCTGTGTAAGNTACCTTTGTATTGTATACAACATTAATAAAAAAACAGTCTGATTCATACATACATACATACTACCTGTGTATAAGGTACCTGTGTATTGTATAAAGCAGTAAAAATGCTTGGCTTCAGCCAAGCCACAAATATTATTCAACAATTTTTCTTTTTGATAACCAGTATATTAGAGCACTACGCCCATATCCCCTCCCTCTCACACCATCCCTCTCACCCAGCCCACGCATCCCCCCTGCTCTCTCACAAACCCCCCCAGCCTCCCTTCAGCTCTCTTGCCCCCCCCTCCTACACCCCATTCCCCCTCCTCTCCATAACAGTAATGGCCCCCATCAGCTCCTCCTGCGTTCACACAGGGTAGTGATATTGGGTTCTTACTTCTCAGAGTCCAGTGCCAGCAGAGCGCTCTCCAGAGTCTCCTTCACAGGCCCCAGGCAGGAGACGGGATACTTCCCAGAGTCATAGGTCTGAGGCGGATGTGTGTCCATCTTTGATTCGTCTGCTGCTTTCTGGGCTGTGAACTCACTGGTGGGAAATGCAGAGACATCAGTGACATTCGCTGAGTAGTCTGTATTGCTGCTGTGGCGGGCGCCAGGGCCTGCAAACTGCCAGCAATGTTTTGTCAAATGCAATAATGTCAAATCAAACAGCAGAATTTTCCAAATCTAAGCATAAGCAGGAAACCTCCCGGAACCAGGCGGACAGTAGCCAGTGACACTGAAGGATCAAGACCAGGTCCACGTGTTTGCAAAAATTGCTTCAGGCTAAAATTAATTTGTTGTCTAATAGAGGTGACTGTGGGTCAGAGGTCAGGCCTCCAATTCACAAGAGGGGAGCAGCATGGGGGTAAAGGTTACCTCTCTGTTGTAGTGTCGGCTTGACCATCAGTTGGCACATCTTCCTCTGGCTCGCTGGGTGCCATGGGCAAGGAAGAGGTGGTATCTGCCTTGGCGACGGTGACCTCTTTGGCCTTGGTGACCTCCTCTCCACAGTGTGGGCAGTAACTGGCGTTGTTGACTAGCGTGGCACAGTCTGAGTGAAACCTGTGAGAGATGCTGGTTTCCGGTTGGCACTCCATGAAGGTGCCCTGATCAGAGGAAGAACGGAGAGCAATTAGCAATGTGACTTGTGCCACCACAACCCNGGCACAGACTGTGCTTTCAAGTACTTACAGCCGTGCAGAAGTACCCGCAGCCAGGACAGCACTGGTGCTTCACCATTTTCCCCCGGTGCTCCTCGCACAATACCAGGTGGCGCACCTTGTTGGATGGTCTCATAAGCTCATACTTCATCACCTCCTTGGCACAGCGAGTCAACTGGAAGACAGGAAAGAAAAGGAGAGCGTAAGAAATATATGTGACCGGGCACAAAACTCCTGCCACACAGCTGGCAGACTGGCGTCCAATGGTGGTCTCTCACCTCCTGGTCTGAGCTCTCGATGGCCATGCAGCGGTCTTCCGCTTTCGCAGTTACCTCGTCTTCTTTTGGTGTTTCCATTCGACAGCTGCAGAGGGGGATTCCCTGAAGACCATCCAGCTCCATGGTTTCCGATCCATTAGACAAACCTGCGGACATGAGATAGGTTATCGCACGATATTACACACACATATCTATAATAACACATCAGGGATTGGCTTCATATAAGAGTCATAGCATGAACAAAGTGGCATGAAGTGTCATTTACGAGAACAGTGATTTCGATCATTACTGACACCTATCTTCCCACCCAACAACCNTAACATACAAGAGGAACCACGGTATTGGACCTGTGTGGCAATCATGTGTGGCCTTTTGTTTAGCACAATGGGCCGCACTTCCAGACATCACAGAGAACAGACAATGGAAGACTGCTATGACTCCCATTAGTAGTTTGGAGCAGTCACAGAATGGCTGGTTATATCGAGACACCAGATTTGTAGCCGCTGCAGTCTTATTACTGCACAATGGATTTCAGCACAGATGGCAACGTGGTTTATTTAGACCAGGCTTGTCCAACCTGCGGCCCTCCAGGTGTTGCAAAACTACAAGTCCCAGCATGCTTTGTCAGGAATAAACTGTCTAAGCAGTTAAAGCATCATGGGAATTGTAGTTTTGCAACACCTGGAGGGCNGCAGGTTGGACAAGCCTGATTTAGACACTCCAATACTGAGGACGCCGTGCTGAATACCAATGAAAGAGACATCTTGAGGCCCCCTAAGGCCACAGCCAGGCTAGATGTCTTTAATACACACAATAAGTCACAAGTATGAACGCCACAATGGTCTTTCCCCAGAAGACCCCTGTGCACGATTTAGAGAACCCGAAATAAACGTCTGTTCCCAGTTCTTGAGGTCGGCGTGCCTTACCCCAGAAACACATTACGTCTAGCTGAAACATATATAGCTGCAATCTATTACTACACAGAATAGTTATCACCATTCACTGGAGATATCCTGCCCCCTGTGAGGATACAAGGAGCTCATAGCGTCTTAAGACACACTGAACAGGAAGCTGCGGATAGTGACTGAACCAAATGATTTTATAGCTAATGATGTTGACTAGCTCCTGACATGAGCACGGCACACTAGGGGACAAGAGAAAATATGCACACCAATGTAATTTAACCAGTAACCATTCAGGGCTGCAGACGGGTATCTGGCTCACAAATTCTTACAGGTCTCTCTATCCAGGACCCTAAGTATTATTATTATTACTAGGGAAGATAAATGAAAGCACAAGCCTCCCATTGAAAAACTACAGCTATAATAAAACCAACAAACTCTTTATATAGAGTCTGCAAGAGATCCAGACAGCCATCAGATGCTTTTTATTGAGTCCTTGGCCCTCCAGGTTTTGTAAGACCACAAGACCCATTGCCATTTACCAGCCATGCCATGTTGCTGGAGCATGCTGGGTGTTTCATACATTCAGTGTAATGCCACAGGTGTAGCGAGTGAGAGCATCAGAGGTCAGCTGACCCATACCTCGCTTACCTTTACTCTGTGGTGACAGCATCTCCTTCACCCGCAGGTCCAAAGACTCCAGGGACACTTCTGTGTACTCGCTGTTCTCCTGTGTGATGACCTCGCCATCTGAACAGAACAGAAACCAGCATTCATACAAACGTCACTGAGTGGAACAGCACGCTCCCATACCAGAAAAGAGAATTTTGGTACTTACCGATAAATCTTTTTCTCTGAATCCATCTGGGGGACACTGTGTTCGTCAAGGTAGAGTGTCCCCCAGATGGATGATAGGAGAAACAGAAATTTTAGAGACACCCCTTGTACAGCCAGACCCTTTACCCTGCGTTCAGCACATTACTGACAGCCCCCTCTATCACAGAGATGTGAATTACCAGGAGGCGGGGTAGACTTGGCATCATCTCTTCCTTTCCTCCTCTTGGATTTGGTTGTCCAGGGGCCATCAGTGAGGACTTTGTCCTTTTTCTGGTTCTTCTTCCTTACACTAGACTCTGAGCTCTGCAAGAAGTAAATCAACATCAGTGTCCAAACACATCACACAATATATTCTATATTCCTCAAACGCTCTAAACTGGACGTCACAGAAGCACCGGGGACAATGAACGCACCAGTATAATAAAACCTATGGGCTGAGTTCTGATGTTTTCACCACTCATTACTCTGCAGATCTCAGAACACAAGAAATTTTTATAACACTACAGACTCATTTATTACACAACATAAGAAAGCATTCACAGGCTATAAAACACAGGCTTGAGGGTTATTTACGTTTTCTATCCCACACAACTGAAAAATCTGCTCAGGACTTTAATGATTTCTGAATAGCGTTGTGTATCACCAATGGCAACCACAGTCACAAAGTAGTGAGAAGACAGGACTTTTAAGGTTAGTAAATATGATGAGTTACAGGCATGCAAAAGAAGGAGCCTTGGTCACGTGGACAATGACATCTACATGAGCATCTAGAGGCAGAGTACAGCACATCTCACAAGATACATCTCCCGAATCACAGAGTGTCCATCATTTCTTATGAGAGCCATCCATGCACCATTACATACTGATACATGTAATGTTATTACTTCCAGGTCACTACATCCCAGCTGCCATCACTGAGGACACTGAGCCAGTCAGGCAATCTCAATAATGACCCATCCCTGATTATATCCCGTGTTAACAACACAGACTATGGTCAGCGACGCATTTCTCCATCTCCATAATGAAGTCAGATATTAGCAGCCAAAGAACAGAAGACGCCAGCTCAGGGCATGACATGGGTAATGACTGTTAGAAAGACNCTACAGAGGGCATTGTGACTTCTATACTAACTAGATCAGACTCATCCCCGTCATCCTCCTCCTCCTGCGACTCTGCTGACTCCGCCTCCTCGTCTCCTTCCGATTCCACATCATTGGTCTGTAGCAAAGAAATGTTATAGAACACCTAGCGTTACCAGAGACATCTAACAACACAATACAACACGAAGGGTATTAAATTAGAACTTGGTCAGTATAGTTATTAATAAAAATGCTGTGTCAGCTTCTAGCCAGCAGATGTCACTGTTGTAGCTGTTATCTATAATATCATTAAGCAAATTACTTAATTACTCTTAATTATAATTAGAATACTTTAATAAATCATGGACAAAGGAATGGGAACCTGGGGGGTTTGTTCTAATTATTATTATGGATGAGCAATATTACTGAAGCAGGATCAACCAATGTATAGTTAAAGCAGAAATGTATAAACATAACTTTTAGTGCATATAAACTTTGNAATTACACATTAAATTGAAATATATAAATATATATTTCTACATATTAGAGTATTAGCTGATTATTACTTAAAACTTGGCACATTCATGCAGCCATGAACGGGAGACTCCAAAACAACTGAGCTTTATCCATTACCTCAGCGATAAACCGCTGAAAAACGTCAACANANGATATTGTTGATCAATCGGATTTTCTGATTGATCAGCAATAATCTTTTGTCACCTACAAAAAACGAAAACCCTGTAAAAAAAAAAAAATGTAATAAAAATATACCTCCAGCGTGTATGGAGAAGACGTTCTATATGCACAACACAGTCACTCTCCGTACATGCTGCAGGCACTGGAGCACCAGGGACAGCTGTAATGTAAGTATATTTTTGTTTTTTTACNGGTTTTCTATTTTTTTCTATGGNCACCATAAGAACAATATGGTTCTAGTGGATGGCTCACAGAAGATGGAAAATCACCCCGTTTGTCGGTGCAGATTTTCCACAAGAATGATTTTGTTCTTGTGGATGGCCATGATAACAGATAAAAGTATCACTATATATTAAACATTGTAGTCTCTGTATTTCACATNAAAGGTCAGGCTCAAGATCGTATATACAAATAGTGTCAAGGTGCTCCTGGGTTCTGCGTGAACGAAGATCTTTCATGTGCGTTAGAATAGTCATTCCAATTAACCACAAGAGGTGGATATATTTTCTCTTTAGTAACAGAGATAACCAAACATGGGTCTCAACGTTATATAGCTGTACTAGTTATGTGTAAAGAAGAACTGCAAATCACTGAACGCCATTTAGATTTACTCTCCTCCTACAAACCCACTGAACCAACTCCTATCATGTTAATAATGATATTGACTTATAAAAACTGTTAAGCTGTCACTCAGCTTTTCTAAAATTGCATGCTCTATACAAGTACAATCTTGTATAGGAAATCATGGAAATCACAGATATTTTCTAGGTCATGAATATCAAGATGTTACCTTCTTCGCGTCTGGCTCTGTGGCAGCCTCATTGGAAGTGCTGTTCCCCTCCTGGTTTTCGGAAACGCTGGGATCTCCGCTATGATAGTCCTCTTCATCGGGCTCCTCTGAGTACTCCTCCTCAGAGTCCATTTCTGCGTTTTCTCCATTTACGTGGGGGCTTTCCGAACCCTTCTCGCTCTNAGGTGGGTGACAGAAGGAGGTGAGTGCCAGAAAGGTACCTCCGGGCTGGAGGTACCTTCAGGCAGGAGGGGGTGCAGAGGAGAAGAAACAGGAGAAGGTAAGTGGTGGAAGGTATATCCAGGAAAAGGAAGGTGGGCAGGACAAAGCCATTCATTGCTGGAAGATACCTACAGATGGTACCTCTAGGCGAAAAAAGGAGGAAGGAGGCTAGTGTACGAAGGTACCTCCAGGTGGGGAGGGGACAGGAGGAGAGACAGCAGAGGGTTGCCAGAAGGTACCTCTAGGCAGGAGGAAGGGAAACAGGGGAGGGAGACATGGTGCACCTTGGGGCTAGTGGAGGACTGGCTAAAGTTTTTGAACATCTCCAGGACAGTCCTCTGCTTCAGGACTTTGGTCTTCTTCTTGGGCACCAAGCTGTACGTTCCCATCCGCCTCTTCTTTCTACGAGACCCCCCAGCAACTTAAGAGCAAGAGAGTGAAGAACAATTAGAAAGAATACCAGAACGATTAATATTCAGTAAACATCACAACAAACATGTACGCTTTTCCAGTCTCTTACAGTACAAGGGGATAGTTTTTTAATACGCGGTACAATGAGCCGCGAGCTAAAAAACGCAAGTTTTTCTCCCTTGCGCTATTTGCGTAAGGGGGGAAAACTTTGTGACTAAAGAATTGAATCGCCCCATAGTGATTATAAATGGAGCAATAATCAGGAGCGTAGCTTATAAACAGACAGATATTACAGACTGACTCTTCATTGCTTGCTGCAGACCCAAGGATTGACTGCTCTTGGGGCTAAGGCCAAGACACACAGGCTGATCCCATCTCATAACCAGAGCACAAGGGGATGCGTCGGCAATCAATGAGGTCAAGTAACCTCCATAGCTCAGCTCAGGCATCTGATTGGCTGATAAGCAGATCTATTACACATCAGGTCTGACCCTGGACAGGTCATGTAAGGCATCTGATAATCAGGCTTATTACGGTCACATGCAAGTCCTGGGGTAGGATAATAAGCAGCTGGTGACAGAGGATGGATGTGTATCCTTTGTGCCCAGCAGAGTACAGGAGAAGGGTGTCCGCTGTTACCTGACTGAGGCTTCGCTAACGTGATGGTGCTTTGGCCCTGAGGTAGCGGCTCCTGCAGCGGGACTGGCAGCTGTTTTCCACCTTCCAGGCCATTCTGGGCAGAAGCATCCTCCTTGGTTTCACTGTCCTCAAGCAGCTCACTGGGGTCCATATGCACAGGCTAAAATAAACAGAGAAATGACAGTGACTATGAGAGGACCCGTACACAGGAAACTATTACACTTCACTATACTGAGGAAACAGGACACCCTGAGAAGACCCTTAAGAAACAGCACTTAACTGCTCATGGACCCCGGCTATTACTTTGATTTAAATATAAATAAATATTATATATACACACACAGTAGCGGCAGAGCATCAGATCTGCAGGGATGTATATATACACAGTAACGGCAGAGCGTCACACCTGTAGCATTAGGCTGGTGCCATACTATAATAGTATAAGTAATTGTCCTGCCAAATGGATTATCATCATGTGATGTAGGGTATACAACCATTGGGCCAGCCCTGGGCTNAACCTTTTAGGATGGGAAAAGTTGCGAGTGCCCAAACCTAAGCCGTGATCTCTATGGGCCATTGACCTCTCTTGGGTAGGGCTGTGTACTTTGCCTTCAGTCATTTATATATTACATTACATTGTGGTCATCGTCGTATCACAGACAAGCACTTACCGAGCTGTCGCCAGTCTTAGGAAAGGTCTTCCGTGCTCTGTGAATTTTCAAGTCCGATACAGAAGAGTCTGACAGCTTTGGGCTCTCGTCTTTGACCTGGTCGCCCGCCTGCAAGGGATTGGGCGATGGGGCAGGGGGCACATATACGCTGGAGGGAGCCTTGGATTTGTGGGTTGATCCGGGAAGAGTCTTTGCTGCATGGCCGCTGAGTGGGGAGGAGCTAGAGGTCCGTAAAGGCTGCTGAAGGGGCAGGGATTTGTTGAGGATGAAGCCATTGCTCCCCATGACAGAGGCCTGCATGGGACTGTTCATTTTCAGGGGGTGCTGATGTGGGTCTGCTGCGCCTCTCTCGCACACCCCATTCTCCGCCACCCAGCAGGATTTATAGTTTGTGTCCTGATGCAGGAGCTTAGTGCTGTCTGGTNTGCCGTGCGAGGAAACCGTGTGCTCCTTTGCGTCTCCGCCATTGGCATCACAGACTTTCTCAGGAAGGTTTTCATCCCCCGCCATGGCATCGGACACTAAAAATCAATCAGTAACATGTCATAGACCATCAAATGTAAATATACATGGACAGCTTACACTTATTAGGGATTTAAAAATAAAATGACAAAGGCAGCAAAGACAATACTGAGATACATTTCTATATTACAACCTACAGTCCCAATATCTGGTAATGGCCTTATATGTGTCTAATATCAATGTCCGGCCTGGCGTCTGTGGTAACATCAGGGGAATCAATGTCCTGGATCACTGCTATTATAGCTGGGAACAACTGCAATATTAATGTTTTATAGGTCAATCAAACTGGCTCTTCAGTACTGAAACTACTGCAAATCTACAAGTCCCAGCATGCACTGCCAGGTATCACCTCTCTCTATGAAGTTAAAGCATACTGAAACATGTAATTCAACAACATTTGGCCAGTGAGCACTATATTACAAGGGAGCAGATAGAGCAGAATCATTAAGTAAATATGTAGCTATAACCATATGTGATGGTTCCCTGTCACTGTTTTTTTGTTTTCCTTTCTTATTTGCATTGTTTGTATTTCTTTGTTTAAAAATAAAAATTTACTGAATTCAAAATAAAAAAACAAAACAAATGTAGCTATAAACATAGAAATCACCCTATAAGCNTTGATACCCACCTTCCTCCTTGCTGTTGGTGATATCTTTCAGAAGGTCTTTTCGGGATTCCCCTTTGTTTCCACTCAACCACTAAGAGAAAACACAAAGTAAGATGTCCAATTAATGCGATGAATGGAGGATACGACACATAAGCCCCGACCTCTTCACTCTAATAAACTATTTCCAAAACTTTCNTACTCATCAATATGAAAATCTATAAGAGGAAACAGGTGTAACACATCCAATATTCAAACAACAGCAGGAGACATTATACCTGTTCACACATCACCATAACCCTGTCTGCCAAGGCCTGGCCTGTGACAGGAGATAGTGCTATTCTAAGTATATGACAAGAGACAGGTCATACTTGGACGTGTACTGGCACAGCAGATGGATCACCACAGGATGCTCGGGTCTTATAGAAAATCAAAGCGAATATCTTGAAGANTGCCAGCCTGTAAGCAGAGTCCCCTTAACTCTGTCTGTATATTATGACTTAATAAATACATAAATAAATAGGATTATCTGGCAAAGGCGGAACACAGGACAGTAACCATTGCCTGGCATACCTTATCTGGGCACTGCCAAAAAAATCTATTTTTTTCTATAAGGATTTTAAATATGGAAATCTACATCAAACCTCAAGATGGAGTATGGCCTCCCCCAGGAAACCTGACAATATTTCAGGATATTAAGGCAGACTAGGTTAGTATTGACTAGGTCATTACCAATATGTCTGCAATACTGCAACAAGAAAACAAGACTAGAACTAAAGATGGTCTACATAGGGGCACATTTGTAGGGTTTCTATGTGCTGCTTATTACAGGACACCTAATGTAACCTTTGTTTCGCCTCCAGGCTTCTCAGCGACACAGCAAACACCCTCTATACACACAGCCTGGCGCAGCTGCCACAACCTAACCATCAGTCTCCTTACAGAACCTGAAGTAGCCCCCAACTGCTGCAAATATGCAGAAATAATGCTCAAACCCAGACCATTCCAAGAACCACTCACAGACAATTCCCAGAGACCCCCTCTCCTCTAACCTGTTCATCCTCCTAAACACATGTCCACAGCTCATCTCACTCCAACAGAGGAAGACATTAGTGCAACTCTATATAGAGGTTCCACCGCAAAGCCACAAATACCATCTGCAACCTGCAACAGCAACTATAACTGGAGAACAATCTAGCTGCCACTTACTCGATCAAACTGATGAGGGGGCTTTTACCAGACACCTTTCGACACAATGAAATGCAAACGCTAATGGAGTCTTACCCAAGAGTCTTGCCAATGCCTGGTACAGACAGGCGTGCCTGGCACACAGGAAAGGAGCCAGGCTTAATGAGCTGTAGCTCTCTGGGCAGCCCAGGTCCTAAGGATCCTTAGAAGAGATGAGTGACTGGGCATGAAAAGCTTCATTCCTGCAGATCCTCAGCCACTGCAAACAGACAGCAATGTCTAGACTGGTATCAGGATACTACTATATAGGCTGGTCTAGGTGGGTGATTTGCATGCTGCAGAGCATATTGCAATTCACTCTATACTGACAAACAGGTCAACATGAGCAATCCCTACACACATGACCATGCAACTGCACCATCTTGATCTGCTGGCTGCTTATCTGGCCCCATCCCCCAGGTAAACAACACAGAAACAATAGCCCCAACCACCAGGAAAACTTGCTCCCTGCAACTTTCTTTTCACACAGCAATACCTTCAGTCCACCCCCAAAAGCTACAGCTCCCCTCTGCTTCCAGTCCAGCAGGTCATTACAGTCCTGTGATTGGCAGGGCAGCCCCTGCACCCTCCCAGGAAAACGTCGGCTGATCAGACCCAACAAAAGGCAACTGCACAGCACTGTCTCCTCTTCACAATAAGAGTCCTCGCACAGCTTCCTCCCATTGCACAGGCTCAGTGATCAGCAGTCCTCCGGCAGACACAGGGCTTCACGGCCAAAGGCTATCTCCAGAGGTGGCTGCCATGGTGGAGAGCAGGCACAGGATAAAGCCTGGAGGGGTGTAAGCGTGGTCACTGCCTCGTGTGCTGGAGACACTGGAGAGAGGAAGTCCCAATACTANAGGCTGCATCATAAAATCCACAGACGTGTTGACACACTTTAACTCATTGACTCTTATAATAAACCCAATATAAGCTCTGCATGTTATCCTGGGTGCAGTCAGGGTTGAAATGTAGAAGAACAGTCTCGTAGTGGTTGGAGCAGAGCTTCAGTGAATTATTTTATCAGAATACAATGAAGAGCGATGATGCGTAACATAGCAATTCTGACCCTTGTCAAATAAAGTTACCAGCCACAATCCTATATGTATGGGTTAAAACCTCAGGGCCCCCCAGCCCTTTGCACTGTACAGGCACTATAGGTTTTCTATCAAGCAGACAGGTAGGAAAACACTAGCACCAGGACCTGTGTGTGTGGTTCTTTTCGCATTATATAGTAAATAAGACATAGTAAAGTCCAGTCCTTTCCAAACACACAAAACTTAACCTAGGACCAAGTGNCAAGCAACAATCCAGGACTACTAGCCACTAACACCTCATTCATTCTACTTGGTCTCCCTTGAAGCAGCTCAGACTGTCTCAGATTCAGCTCCATGTTTACAAAGGAATTATACAACACCTGAAAAACTTAAACTAAGCCATTGTCATTTGGGAAATANGTACTTTAGTGACACTGGAATACAATCCTCGGAGTCCTTTCTGTCCCGGCCAGTGGCCCTCTCCCTGTAATTTGCCAGATGTATTAGTACATGACATTCAGGAGACTTGTGGCCATCACTGGACACCGTCCAGACCCCGCCTGTCCCTAAGAGCTAACATTCACACAGCACTGATTGGATGTTGATACATAAGGTGTCAACACAGAACCAGCATTTAACCTGTTCAGATTTTAAGCTCTGGGGTTCTACAATTCTTGTTATTTATTATTATTATTATTATTCCATGTCCCTCTCTAATCATCACTATATGGACCTATACACCATAGTAAGTGATGTGCAAGGAGGTTATGCTGGCAGTATGACATTGGGTTAATTGTCAGCTGCGGAGGACGAAGACATCAGCAGTCACACCCGGTAGCCATTTTGCTGAGGTCAGGGCAGCAGTGTTTACTCATCTACCCGACACTTCTAACAACCCAGCCTCCTCATTCCACCCCGTGTGCCTGTACACCACCCAGAAAACCCTGGAAAAAGCTCTGCAATTCCCATGAAAAGCGGAAACTTATAGGGGAGTCACCAGGACAGGGTTCAGAACATGTGGCTGGAATGCTCAGTGTATTACACACTGTACAATGCATTGAATCCATGCAATATTATATTGATCCTCTATAGGTAGGTGGCCACTAANAGATCTATTGCAGCTCTTTGCAAATAAGAGTTAGTGCTGCATCAATTGCATATATGTTTTGTAAAGCAATGGATGCCTGATACATCACCACCAGGATCCTGCCGGGGGAAATGTCATTATTTGCCTTCATACCCATGTGGCATAAAGCCTGGAGACACTCAATGAACAGAAATACTCGGAGGAGACATCAAGGACTCAAATTAAATGTCAAAAAAATACATTACACTGAATGCAAAAGAAAAAGTAGAATTGTTGCGACAAGCGGTGCACTTTCTATTTTCTCTACATAAGGCAAGATGACCGTTCTATTGCGACGTTCTAGCCAAAGCTACCTCAACCAGCATACACAGCCATGATCACACAGCACCTCCAGCCATCTCTTTCCTGGCCACTATTACTTCTCACAGCCAAAGCTGGGAGTGACTGAAATAAGCCCCTGCACNATCCCATCATTAATCCACTGCAGAGTAACAAGTGAGAGCAGATAAGGAGGAGGATTCAGAATGACTATGGCTCAGTCCATATACAACAGCTGCACACAGGATCCAGGAATATTATCAGAGGACAAAACCCAGCATCCAACCCAGTATCTGAGAACTGCGCTACTAGGGACATTCCAATACTCAGACAGCAGATTAATCATCCAGTGAGGAGCTCTGCACTTAGCTGTGCAACACTCTGATCCAGGGACAAGTCACATGCTCTCCAATGTCTGCAGACTACAGGGCACTATGCAAGATCTTCCCCGTCTGAAGGTTCCTCTTGGAGACACAGCCTGGAAGAGAGGTGTGGATGAGTGCCAGAGGGCCGACATGCAAGAGAGTATACCTGGATTGCTGCTATGGCCTTCAAGACACCTCAAAGAGAAGATACTGTGGCAGAGTGAGCAGGAAATGAAGAATGCTGGTGTATAGAGCTCCCTCTACTGGCCCAACCTGCTCACCGGAGACCATTTCACTAAGCTCTGCTCAGCAGCCATTTTACAGTGTCTGCACAATACAGTCATTCTGCTGGGGTTCCCACCACAAGCCCACATAATCTGCCACCACCAGGGGAGATTCCTGACAGCCCTGGCCAGACAAGGGCAACCTTCACTGCAAATCTGGAGAGGTGACACTGTTACACAGACGTGCTCCTAAAAAGCCAGATGAAAACCTAGCATTGCAAATCATTAGTAATCCCTTCCACGGCATGCCAAATACAACTATGAATTCCTCAAGATACAACTATCCCTTACCCAGAGCATGCCAGGTGCTGCTATCACTTCCCCCAGAGCATGGAGGATGCACCTACCCCTTCCCCAGAGCATGCCAGGTGCTACTATCACTTCCCCAGAGCATGCCAGGTGCACCTACCCCTTCCCCAGAGCATGGCAGATGCACCTAACTCTTCTCCTCATACAGAACACCTATAGAGTGACTGACTCCTGGAACAATGATGCAAACCACTGAAATAGCAAACTCTCCCAGACTNATGTCAGCAGAGACCCTAAGAAAACATCCTATGGACCAGTGCCTCCAAAACCCATCTAGGACTGATCTGACCCGGTGCTGCANAGGGAGCTATTCGATCACAGTATAGCGACATAGGTTCAAACCGCAAAGCACAGCAATCCCAAACTCCAGTGATGTCACCTCAAATGTCACCTAGGCTGCACCTCAATAATGATGGGTTTCACAAACACAAGGTAGCACCCCCTTCCTTAACACACGGGCTAATCTATAGCCTGTTTGGCCACCATGGTCAAACAAAAGCCGTTCTTCCAAGCCTTCCCTGCAGAAGATCGTACTGGCAAAACAATCTGCAATGTGCAAGGAATGGGGGGGGGGGGGTCCATTTGCTTAACCTCACATTTTATCAGAACCCCAATCCATGCACTCACAACCCTCATAAAACAATTAAANCTGTAGACTGCATCCCTCTCATCTACAGCCATCAGAATCCATAGAGTCTAAAAATCTATTTTTACATTGAGGATCCCCTTACTTCGAGTCCTAAGAGAAGGAATAATGAGCAGGAGAAGAGGTTCAGAATATGGTAGATTAAAAAATATAAGGTTTAATCAAAGTGCATTGAGCTGAGAGAAGCCATAAGAAGATGGCCGGCCACTGAGGAGTTTGGCTACCTAGCTNTAATCTCCTTGAAGAAGTGAATGGCCCCTGACACAGCTGTTCTGCTATGTACTGTAGACATAGTGGATGTCGGACAAAAGATTTTCTCTTCTTTTATGCAGCCAACAAACCCTAGATTGCATTTTGCAGCCTCAGCACATTGTATTGTTCATACTCCAGATAAACACAAATGTGGAGCAGAGTTGTGATTAAAATAAAGTATGATGGAGAGGGGGTTACTGCAATGAAACACCATGGAAACTGCCAGCGTAAGACTTGTGTCCTACTTCTGCAAAGATAAAATACATAATTAAATCAAGGACTGGAGTCTACATCTGCTCAGCAGNGGCTGTAACCTGGATTATTCCTAATAAAAGGGCATTTAGTGAAATGAAGGGGATGTGTAGGTGTATGGTCAGAAGCCAGGAGGAAGCCGTTACATCAGCATTGTAAACATTCTCGTCTTCAGCAATTCAGGCTATTTCTTTGTGTTCTTATGAAGCTTACATCAGAACGTCAATGTATAGGGGCTGCAATGTGAAGTGCCTGGTCCCTGGCNCAGCCTGTACATAAACAAACCTTCTGTTGCCTCCATATAATGGAAGAATCAGATCAAAAAGAGGCCAAAATAGTTCCATACATGCAAAGGGCAAACCAGACCGAAATACACAACATAACATCCAGTTTTAGGATGAGCTCATTCAGAAGAAAAGCAACCAGGAAAACTGCAAAAGACAACCAGAGAAAGCCATAGCATGCTCTGAGTGCAGGGACTGCATTGAGAAGACATCATGGCCAGACATCATCCGTCTGTACCAGCAGAGAGGGGAAAGAAATGACCAGATGCTATAAAGAGCAGCATGGAGGACGAGAAGCCACCAGGCCACAGCTAGGGTCCTTCCACATTCCAGGACAAAGGAGTGTGACATCCCAGCAAGAGACACAACAGGGAGCCCTGGAAGAGAGGAAGCTCTGCCCCTGCCAGAGGTGGCCCACCCTGCCAGTGCACCCCAGGGTAAGAGACAGACAGAGAGAGAGGGAGAGACATACAGGCCTGTGACAGTCAGCTAACGTCTCCTCCTTCGTTGGGCCACAAAAAGCTTCTGCATGCAGTCACATGACCCGGCTCCCTCTACAGGTAACATGGAAGCCTGCAGCCAGCTGAGTGCTAGGGGCACCATTGCAGACAGGCAACTGATCAGTCTTCACCTAACGTGCCCACCGCCCTGCTAGGAGTGCAAGGGGCAGCGGCTGCACAGGGGACAGGTGGAGGCCGGACACACACACGGGAAGAGACATATCCAATGGAAAGATCTCCAGGACAATCTGCATTTTCAGTTCCAGAACAACACTGTGTATTGAGTGGGCCTCAACACCCAGGGAGCCTGCCTGTGGACAGTATAGAGGTATAGGAAATGCATTGCATCTAGTGCACAAATTTATACAGAGGACACAGCAAGGCCCTATGCACCCATCCACATGTACAGCCTGCCTGTGCTTTCATCACACACACCAGAGGATGCAGAGAACCACAACAGCATTGTGCAGATTGCAACAAAACAGACAGACGGACAGACACCATGTCTATGGAAAACCCACGGACAGTCTAAAAAGAAATCTCCAATAGAAGGACATGGCTTCATCGACAGGCTGACTGTTCATGCAATACCCATAATGCACCACAAAATCTAACGCTACACAATGTAGACACATTAAAGGTCTGTATTGTACGTTACAAGTATTATGGCATTCCCCTTTATAAAGTCCCTGGCACATGGTCACGGATCTCCCTAGAGATGGTCGGAAATCTCCGGGACTTTTTATGTATTGNGGGGAGGAACAAAGCGGAGGACTAAGAAATGACAAACATAGTAATCACATAGTAATCGCAGATTTCCTGCTGCAACTGATGTTTCTGAAAAAGAATTCATTGCCCAACATACTTCACCTATCCCCAATATATCACTATGTACCAGCCAAGAAAACACTCCAATGTCTGACCAAGAGCTGACACTTACAAGGCCAAGAGAAGTAACTGCGTTTGTGCGGTACTGTAGCAAACCCTCTGTTATTACTACGTAACCCTAGGAAGTGTATTTATTGTCCTGTATCGCATGGAGCGGTGTAAACATTAGAATCGTTACTAATAATAATATTTGAGGCATTGGAAGTTATGGTCTGATATACAGGTTCTAAGATCAGCGCCAAAGATACAAGCAGCTGCATGACTGCCAATAAGGAGATGAACAGCCCCTCACATCGCCCATAGGCAACCAAGGCACTACTTCCAGCATGCTCTGACAGCCAGTACCAGGCAATTTTTAATGGGATTTGTAGTTTCAGAACACAATATTCCCTACGGAGGTCCAAGGTCCTCTGGGACCACTAACAGGTCATTCTAGGGCCCTGATGGCCAACCTGTGACACTCCAGATGCTGTCAAACTACAAGTCCCATCATGCATTGCCAGGAGTTTGGAATGCTGAGTCTTTAGCACGTGCTGGCAAAGCATGATGGGACTTGTAGTTNGACAACATCTGGAGTGTCACAGGTTGGCCATCAGNGTTCTAGGGTCTCCATGCTGGTGTCAAGATCTGGAACACATGCGGCTACTNGTACCTGAGGATCCTGCTCCTAGATCAATAAATCACCAGCAGTAACAAAAGCCTATAGTCTATAGCAATAGAGCAGCCCAGGAAGACTGTCAGCTCAGATGCCGCATTAAGAGGAGATTAGTCTCAGGAAAGCTCCCTGCACAATGTTCCACATACAGGACAAAACAAGACAACTCTAGTGAAGGATCATGGGAGCAGGAGCAAACCCCATGGCCAACATAATAAAAGGCACATTCCACTGCTCCAGCCATCGCCTGAGCCCTGCAACCAGTGACATTGTCCTACCTCCTCCAGGCCCACTAGAGCTCCAACACGCGCTCCAGACACTGAGACTGGCTTGGGGCATGCTCAGTGCAGCAGCTTCTCAGCCATTGCATTCAGCAGAAAAAAACCCCATGAAAGAGGAAGTGCGTCTGCTATGAAAACGAGAGCAGCTAATCTCCCACAGCCGAGGCTCAACGTCCTGACCAAGCACAGGCCTCCATGTATGAGGGCCCCCTGAACCCTCATGTCCATTCCACACTGCTAATACTCCTCATGTCCAGGCACAAGCAAGAGCTCCAGAGACTAAGCGTCTCTCATTGGACGTGGCAGAATTAGGAAGCCAGACATTGGGGAAAGGGCTGCAGTGGAGACACCTGACTGTATAGAATAATGATATATGCTATATTTCAGCAGAATCATTCCCCAGATACAGACATCCCTGTTTCCTTGACAACAGTTGTGCTTTTCCTCACCTTTCCTCTAATCTATATTGTAAATTGGGCTGTGTGAATGAAAGCTTCATCGCGACTCCCCAAAACACGTTAATAATTCAAAGTGTCTGCACGGAGACAGCACTACACCGCCNCTGAGAGGCGCAAGAAGATCGCGGATCAAACACAAGTACGCTGGATAAGACAGCGACCACCAGTCACGCAGACAGCTTCTTCTCCATTAGACCACACTAATCACAACAAACAATATATTGTCTTTTGCACCATTCCCGTCAGTATCTCAGCCACGCATTATATCACTGAACAGAGTGAATGGCACCGTGATGACACCGAGACATCCAGCTCAAAGCAACTACCTGATCGCAAACACTGCACAAGAGCTTCTGAATGGCGCAGGAATCAATGCAATTAGATGCATCCAAAACTAAANCGTATGTTATGCCCACATGCTAATCACTGCTAATGACGATGACATATACGGCGTTTTAGTTATAAAATGTTAAGCCAATGGTCTGCCGTTGGTCATGGAGTGTCAGTCGCTTGGACTTGCATATGACCTGGTTTGATGTAACCTGTGCATACGCTCATCTGCATTCTGGTTTGATACGGGCGAGTTTGCATGAGCGCACCATTAATGGAAGATGAAGGAGAGGCACACTATNCCACCAGGAGCACATCTTCCTCTGGATCAGCCACAGAGACTCCCAGATAAGGAGCATCTTACACTGTTCTATAGCAGAAATACAGGACTCTGCTACTCAAATCACCAATTGGCAACAACAAACAAATCTACATTCAAAATACTGGCTATTTAACATCCC
>JABWIB010005251.1:17289-42528 GCA_016617825.1 Platyplectrum ornatum
ATATACACTGCTCTCTTCAGATAGATGGATATCTTGACCGTCATGGTATGTGGAGAGTTCAGGATTGTCTTGCCGCCCGGGTTTCTCGAGGATTGTTGCCAAATGCTTATTCTCACTAACATGTGTTGTAATGTGAAAGATGATTTGAAAGTGAGGAGCTGTTCATATGTGAGTGTCTTTATAGTGTGTGTTTGTGGCAAGGGGCTGATAATGTGACCACTTGTACACAGAAGTGTTTCCAAACATAGGAGTTAACGTTTTATCTTTATCACCTGATAATGATATGCTCGTATGTTTCGTGTTGTTTCTGTGCTGTCATTGTATAAGATATAGAAATATAACTCTCCAACTCGTCTTGGCCAAACTATACCTACAATTGGTCTTGTGTATTAAAACCACACAATCTTTTCCACTCTCCCATAAGTCCTGCCTTTAGGGGCCATGAATCTGGAGCGTCCTGTCTCTAAATGGAGATATGTCATACAAATCCATCCAGTGGAAGGGTCATAAGATTCCTTTCCTAACACCTTTCCAGATGCAGTATGGTGCCATACATCTTACCTGTCTTGCTCGTTCTCTCAANTAGTGGAACTCTTTCCTTTCATAAGCCAATGCCTGGGCTGAATATAGACCTTTACATTGAAATTGTAAAATGCTACTGATGGCAATGTACATATGGGTAGTAGTTACAGGCATCCTGCCCACACTGGGACAAGATCGGTCTGGAATTTGAAAGGTGAGATTATTGTCTCGGAGCCTTTCTGTGACGATAATCTGATCTTTTGGAATTTTATCAGAGCCACACACTAGAACGATTATTGTGCCATATCATGATTCATGAATTCATCTGATGGGTGGCCAGCTTTAGCTGTATGTCACACTAACCATAATGTCTATGTTCATTCAGATTTTTTTCAATACAAGTAGGGTAACATATGTTTGTTGACTGTAGTGGCGTTAAATACAACCTAGTAAAAATCACCAACAGATTGAAAATCTGACATTTTTAGAAGTTTTGACAAATGTATTGTCTATAGTCGCCTAGTTCTAGGACCTGGATTGTGACCTCCTTATAGATCAGGGTTCCCAGTCCTCAAATACCACTAATCATACGTGTTCCACATTCTGTGCGCTTTCCAATGTTTGTGGATGTGTTGCGTTTATTGTGTTTAGTGGCTTTTGTTAAATGACCCGCACGTATTTTATTGTGATCNTTTCAGCCTGTGGTGTCGCTTGTCTAGTTAGTATACTTACATANAATTGTCCTGGAGTTCAGGGACAGATTTTGTTCCTGGAAATAGGAGTTAAATGAACCAACAACAATGGCAAAATGAAGCAATAGCTATGTGTGGACGCTGGCACACTAGTGATATGCACATGACGGGGATCTGGACATGTATGNAGAGTGTATATCTATGTTAATATACCTGAAGGACTGTCTGGCTGCATACAGAGGTCCATCCTTTTTGGAGAGCAATTGATTGGACACGAGACTGATTCACACCAATCTGTAATAGACTAAATAANGTATACACACAGCTAGCCCATTGTTTTAAACTGTCCAATGATATAACATATACCGGGAATCCCTGCTGTATACTACACGTTTTACGATCCATAGAGGCACACTATACACCCCAGCGACATCTCCTTGGCCCATGCCTTGTTTATCAGGGTGCTTGTCTTTGATATAATTGAAACCAGTCGGAACCTTTCTCGCCCCTCTCTCCAGAGCGTGCAGTCTCTTATTGCATTTTTATTTATCTATTCTTTCTCCAAAGACAAAGGGAGAATTCTTGGACTGGAACCATGGAAAAATAATCTGAGTGTTTGGTTAGGCTTGTAAAGACAAGCATATCGAGGAGATAATTAAGGATTAATGGAATGCCTGTTAAGTTNTACAGGTACAGAACTAGAGGGGAGATCCATCATTCTGTTATCACTCATTTGTACTCTACTATTGTGCAATGTGTCACCCACCAAGTATTTGCTNTGCTTGTTTCTATAAACAAATGCTGAGGAGCTGAATGGCACATAACCCCTTACGTGTGCCCTCCACATATGTAATGTCCATGTGTTTTCCTAGGGAACTTTAGGAAAGACATGTAGGCAACATGGTAACCCCCTGTTCCCCCATTAGGTGCCTCTGCTCTCCATGCAGTTGCATGTACCATAATGTTTATACTGAACGGTCACTTGTCTACAACTCCTTTCTTCTGTATTTAGTTAATGCTTGTTACTTATAAAGTATTGCATATTGATGTCTTTATTTTATTAAATATTGAATGTATTTCAAATTGCATTGTATGGAAATAATGTGCTTCATGCTGCCCTTAGTCTTACTGGGTTGCCCATCACTGTATATTCTATTTATTAGTGAAACCATTAAGGTTGAAGTGAGATGGTAACAGGATGGTTTTGGTAACACTAGAGCCGATGAGGAAGCGGTGAGGTTCATTGTAACTACCTCCACCCTACTGTCCCGGTAAATTGAAATTCTGCCTGGGGCAAAAGGGGCGTGGGGACGGGTATTTGTGCTTAGACCAGGTGTAGGCTCTCCAGATGTTGTCAAACTACACATCCCAGTATGCTTTGTCAGGTATCAACTGATAAAGCAACTGTTAAACAGTTAGTTTGACAACATTTGGATACATGTGTGGCCAGGCCTCTTGGTAGGTACTTGCTTATTATATCTGTCTTGTAATGTATTTCAGAATAATGTTATACTAATGCGATGTTCTCTCTTGGCGCAGACTGGGTTAAACTCGCGGACAGCATTCTCTGGGAGTCAGGATGTCTCAAAGTGGGAGTCCCTGCTGAAAATCAAAGAAGGATTATTACGACAGAAAGAGATTGTAATTGACAGGTATGTTATTAATGAACATATTTCGCATTCTAATGGCTGTATTGTAATCGGATGAACTACTGGGACCTCCACATAATCCTGTTTTTATTATATAAATGAAAGCAATAAGAAAATATGAAATGATTAGCCATTTGATTATGTAGAAGGCTGCGTATATATTCTGTTACTGTTAGCTAACCAGGCAGGCATGCTGGTCTGTGAGATTTCTGCTCCATCTTGGGTTTAAAAGTCTTAAATCGGCTGAGCGGCAAGCAGACTGGAGCACGCGGAGAGAAACGCTTCCCCTTTGCCAGAACATAATTTTAAATAACTGATTGTGTTGGATGCGAGCCCTGGAAAAGGGATGTTGAAAGCAAATCTCAGACACTTGGCATGGAGCAATATGAACGCTGCAAACCAGATAGAATACTTTGGTGCTAGTATTTTTAGCATTATCATTTGTGTGTGGACTTGAAGTCTTTCAGATGACAATGGAAGAACATTCATGACATATACTGACCCATGTGAAGCCTCAACTGGCAATCTACAAATATGTGATTTAATAATCATCTTAAGTATAGTAAGACCTAGTGAGTACATAAAACCTATTTAATTTACACCTTCATGGGAATAAAACTACTTCTCTATATAATGTCCTATATTATATAGACTACTAATGTATCTCTGATATAGCAGCCATACACTGCAGGTCATTCCTGAATCAGGGATTGTGTCTAGTTTAAAGTAGAAATAAGCACATAAGTATTTGGGTTGCGACACAGCGCTCAGTATTTATTTGAAGAATGATTGCATAGTAGCCTAAATCATGCCGAATATCTGGCCATGTGATCTAAACCCCCTTGTAAATAACACCAGTCTCATGAGAGATCCAGGCTGTACTGTTACAGCTTTGTAAGGCACAGTAACAATGAAGGCTTTTTTCCCTTTGTAAAGGCTCACTGTGTATAGGAAATAGCTGCCGCTTAGTCATTTTCCAAATCTCCCACTGTGTGTTGTGAGCAGCAAAGCATGGTCTCTGTATGATCTATAGCGGTGCTATGTATTTACTATGACACATTGCCATGGAATCAGATGTATAGCTTTAGCGCAGGATTCCTGGGGAATTAAATGAATGTATCACTTTCTGGAACAGTTAACAGTTATTGTATTTATTATAATTTGTTTATTATAGTTCCAGTGTATATAAAAGTGTTATACCTGAAATATAAATGGTGTCATACTGAATGTGCTTAGACATCAATGCTGTATGTCTGTAACATTGTTCGGAGCTCTGTGGTCTGGCTGTCTCTGCTATGTCGGGTTATCTTCTTACACAGGGTTACTGTATTTTGGCCAATTCACCCTGTATCCCGGGAGAGTCGGCAAACCTCCTGGCACCTCAGTTGAGGTAGTGATTCAATGTAAATCACTGCCTCCAGTCCTGATTGTTACAAATAATATTTGTTTCCACCCAGTGGTCAGGTAATTCACTCTACGCAGACCTCGGATATATGAAACTTCCCTACGCATCGTGCTTTCCGATGTGCAAACAGCAAATCTTTGCATTTGCTTTCAGATATAGACATATGTAAACAATCTATATATAAAAAAAGATGTCATGGCAGAAGAAGCCGCCTACAGATAAGAGATATAACACAATAACACTGTGCTCTGTCTGCAGGCACGTCACTCTGTCCACCAGCTAACACTGAGGCAGCATTTAGGGTTAGGGTATGCTCTTCACCCCGTATTTTTTTTTTACTAAATCTAAACTAAAGAATGGAAAACACCTAAAACACTGACCCTCTAGCAGCCAGTGCACTACATGTATAGAAGCATGGGGTGAACATACAACAGTACATAAAATATAAATACAGCAGAAAATATGGTCACGTGGGAACTATTTATTGTGTGGTCATGTTTTCTTTATCACACATAACTGTCAACCTCAATGGCTAAGATCGGGATTAGCAGCTCTGAGCAGCTGTACATCAGAGTAAATGTTGAGCTATATTTATATGTGCCCACATTAGCAAAACAATGCAGCTGGTACAAAGCATTCCGGTATTGGGGGCTCCTGTCCAATGGGATTAGTGAAAATGGCAACAAGCATTGCTTGTGGATTACTAAATCTGTAGCTGCTTCTTCATATTGTGGAATTACAGTGTTGTTTTACTCCATTAGAAGCTAAGATATAGTTTGCAAATCTGTTTAATAGAGTGATATAAAGCTTCCTGCGTACACGCCTATCAAGAGGTGCAAGGGGCCAATATACCAGGTTATTATATTGTGCTCTGTTACCAATGATTATAAAGAACTTTCACATTGTATCCATTCATCTTTGTTGGTTTGTGCCATGTTTGATAAAACCCACACATATGTATATGTAGTGGTACGGTCACTGAATTATACGTGTTCCAGGAATAGCCACATTATATGGAAAAGATATGATTCTTGTAGTTCTGTGTTACCACCTGTATGACACTAGGTGGCAGTATGTTCATTTGCTAAAATCTGCAACCTGCCAGGACTTCAGTGAGAAAAGCATTACATCTTATTGTAAATTACAGCTAATGGCTTTGTGTTGATTGCATATTTTGTTTCATTTTCAATCCATAATCCTTTTAGAATAAACACCAATATTTCCTTATCGTGCTATGAGGCGCATCCTGCATACTTCTATTTTAAAGGATACTCTCATTTTTTAAGAATCTTATTTACCACATCAGCATTCACTATAAATCCACTATACTATATATCATGATAATTGACTTTTATTCAGTTTATGATATTTTCCTAACATTACCATTACACACGGGCTGGTACAAGTGTAATTCCAAACAACCACTACATGCAGCTATTATCAATACTGGTAGCTTCCCATGGAGAGGAATACAACAGCCAATTGTAGTGTAACTGACTTTGTGTCACTGAACCCAAGTGACCTCTAACATGTTGTATGGGTGCAATAGAAGAAAAGCATCCAGAATCTCTCCCAGTGACACTGCCACTTTCTGCTGCCTGACCTCTTTGAGGCTTGTATGGGTGTAGCTGCTGAGTTTTGTTGTGGCTGAGTAGCAGAAGTACTGGCTGCATGCTTAGCCCTTGATATACAGTAGTATGTGTGTTTGCTGTTTAGTCTTTTTCTAATGAGACAGGGTTCCTTGTATTTTATAAAACAGTGAAAACGTATTTCTGTACTTTCAGGCAAAGACAGCAGATCTGCCATTTACAGCAAGCCATCAGAGGCAGCGACGTGAGCAGTTACCAGCCGAGCACAAGTCCTGGGGTGAATGGAGACAGTGGCTTCATCCATGGGATCAAGGTAAATATTCAGCTCTGTAGTTTTCATTATACTATAGAAGTGAAGAATCTGGATGTTTCTTCTGTTTAAAGGTAATGACAGATTAATGTTTATTTGTTACAATGCAATAGTGGAAATAGTAATTTGTCCATATATACTACTATTCTAATAGTAGTAGTATAAGAGTCATCTTGAGAATAATTAAACATATATAAATATTCTATGTTTATGTGCTCTACCATGTATAAAAGCTCTTTCATAGATGCCACAGTCACTAGGCTGAATACCAAAGTCTGGCATAGGGTCAACATTTCTAAAAGAATATGCCAATGCTCCTAAATGTACATACTGTAATTGTGTTCTATAGCTATATTATACTTATCAATATGGAACAATGCCAGTATTTACAGTATGATAAAAAAAACATAAAATATACAGTGTTTGTATATCTTATACCTTAGAGTAGACATATTTATAGTCTTACATTGAAGACAGTCAGCGAGAATACTATTATACAGACATTATTTGGCTTGGATGTTATGGCATGTCTCATACATTACTTCTGAACTAGATATTACGTTTGCATATCGGGACGTTAGTTATTGCTCTTTATGCACATTGAAGTTTACAGGACATGCAGCTGCACCATGCGTTGTCATTTTAATCAATTGTAATGTTTTTTTTTTCCAGGGTTCTATGAGTAAACCTGTGCAGAACTTGTGTCTGGACACTTTGAATCCCCTCCATCGGGACAAGGGTGAACTTGATCGAACGCTTTCCTCAGCGGAATTAGCAGCCATACAGCTCAACGAGGTCCCCAAAATGAGCACCAGCAAATCCAGTGATGATGTGAAAAAGATGGAAGAGAAGGTATTGCCATTTTGTAATCATTAAACCCCTCCTTAACATTAGTTAAGGATACTATAATGTTGGTAGCGACAAGTGATACTGCCTCATGGGAGCTTAGGGCAGCAGCAGAGCTGAGCCTGCTTCTCCATATAGAGGTTTGATTATCACAATATCATGGAAAAGTGAAATCAATAAGCCGCTTTCAGTGGGAATAAAACACAGCAGGTATCTGCCTGCTCCCATAAAAGTAATTGCCAGCTATGAATTGAGACCCTGATTAAAAGATCTCTCTATAGAAATGTGACAGTGCTAATGAATACCACTGATTATCCAGGGAAAAGAGCATTACTTCTGGAACAAATCAGAAATTGCTCCCACACTTTGATTCCATTATAGGTTATCAGCATAGATAAGTCAGATAATACACAAAGAAGAAGAAATTCTCATGAATCCTTGCTGCATGCATGAATTACCAGCATCATAGCAGCCTGTACATTTATTAGACAATATAATGTGTTCTATTTACTGCTGTTATATAATGTTCTAAGCCCTAGCTATGATCCAAGCCATGAATAACATTTCCAGCACAGTTTTGATTGTTGGCATTACATTATGTAAGTTCAATGACTCTATACTGTAAGTGTGTTGGCCAAACTTGATTGGGTTGGATGGCGGTATGATTTCTTTAAGTGGAGCCATGTCTTTGCTTATTATGAAATAAAAAAATATGTTTATAGTCCCATAACTGCTCACTGATCCTGTAAATTATACTTTATTATAGCAGACAATGTATTGTTTCTATTGTCTTTCTCTGAAATCTATTGTAATGCATTTAGATGAAATTGAGGCAAATAGAGATATATTTAATGCTTTTAGATAAAAACAAGAGACAAGTACATCAACAGTCTGAGGAAGAAATGCCAGAAAGAGAATGAACTGAACCGGGAGAAGCAGAGGCGGATAGAAACGCTGGAGAAGTATGTGGCTGACCTGCCTACGCTGGATGATGTGCAGAGGCAGAGTGACAGGGTAAGCAGAACAGCAGCAGCTCTGTGCCATTAGAGTGCCATTGCTCTGTTACTATTGTAGTAGCCATAGTGTACACTTCTATAAATATGACCAGTTTCAGGAACTGTGTCCATTCATGTCCTGCTTTGTGTATAAAGCTGCAGGTATTAGAAGAGGAGAACAAGCAGCTGAAGGAGACCATGAAGTGTCTGGAGAAACTGGCCAACGAGTCTAGAACACATTGTCGAGAAAAAGAAGCTCAGATAGAGTCCCAGAAACAGAGGGAAAAGGAGCTGGTCTCAACAGTACAAAGGTAGGAATCATACAGGCAGCACGCATGGCTCAGCAGTAGCATTAGTGTCTCGTAGCGCTAATGTTGTAAGTTTGATTCTCAGACGGGACCTTATCTGTTTGGAATTTGTATGTGTCTGCATGGGGTTTTCTTTGGGTTCCTCCCACACCCCAATAACATACTTGTAGGTTCATTGGCAGCTGTCTCTAGTATATTGCATAATTGTCTATGTATCAAATCCCCATTCCTTGTAAGCGTGCGGGCAGGGCCCTCTTCCCCACCCATTCTGTCTGTCTGTATTCACCATTGTATGACGTTGTTGAGCCTATTAAATAAGCATGAATACTCCTGTTCCCTTCCTAATTCTTACTGGCTTACTCTTTCTATCATGACAGTAAGCAGACAGATGAGCAGAAGATTGATAGCTAGGTGTCCTTAATGACTGTATGCATATATGTTGTGTACTTATTAACCAAAAGTTGTGTTTCCAAATCACACAAGGAGTTCAAATTAACTAGTGCTTGGAATATTGTTGTCAAAGATAATTGTTTTTAACATTGAATAAATAGCATATAGAACACTGTTTGCAGGTGTCACTACATTGAATCTGCCATGTTTAAGGTATTGAGGGCTACTGTATAAAAGATGGATTTCTTTTCTTGCTTATAGTTTTCTTTCACCTCTACACAGTTACACATCTGCTGTATTTACATCTTTTACCAATATTTGTCATGTACAGTATGTATCAGTGTCCCTTGGCCTTTTAGGGTTAAATATAAAACCTCACATTGAAGTGTTTTGTCTTTTTTGAAGTGCATCATAATAACAATAATCCAGCACAATGTACATCCCGATCACTGAACGCACTGACTGTCATCACTTCATGGTGTACTATAAAAACACGATATTCCCTTTAGACATTATTATTCTGCTGTTTTCTGCAATTACACTGCAACTATTTATCTCTTCAAAGCACAACGTGTAGTCAGTCATGTTGCAGTCTGGGACTTTTAATGAGTGCCTATGACAATACATTTTTCATATATGTCAAAGGTTATTGTCTAGAGCAGGGATTCTTAACCACTGTCATCAAGCACCAGTATCAGTGTATGTTTCCCAGGTCACCTTGCTGGAGGTCAGATGTGGTCATTACTGACTGACATATGTGAACTGGTCGTGGATCACTGGTAATTATCAGCTGTACTTGAGGACCGAGATTGAGAACCCCCAGTCTAGATCATTTGTCATGGAATGCTATTTATTAAACATCAAAGTTTATAGTACAACCCAATGTCATAACATTATGTTATGTTATATCTTTACAGCTTACAACAAAAAGTTCAAAAATGCCTAGAAGATGGTGTCCGGCTCCCAATGCTGGACACTAAACAACTCCAGTGTGAGAATGACCGCCTCAGGGAGCAGACGGAGCGTGCCAATAAGGTGAGCTCTATTGCTTCTCAATCTTTCTGTATCATCACCTCTTCTTGGATCTCCATGCTGTTGTTTCTTAGATACCGAGCAGCGACACATCTGATGGAGTCATTTAGAAATTACAAAGACTTATTCTTAACCTCATTATTTTATTTCTTTCTTCCAGATCATAGACAATCAACAAATTCAGATTGACAGTATGGCTGCAGAAATCCAGGTAAGGCCCAGTTTGTAATTACCAGTAAAGAACTATTCACCACTTTATTCAAATATAATGGCAGCACTAACCAGCAGCCGGCTTTTTATTTTGCTTCAATAAGTAAACTGAGGCGCTTATATACTTCTGGGTTTCATGGGAAGGTAGTTCCGATCTTTGGTTCAATGTATTTTAAAATGCACAAATAGACTTTACCGAAGAATAATAGGTTGTTATCTATCCCAAGAAGAAACACGTCTTTTAGGTTACTATTTCTGTGATCTAATCATGAAGACTGATGGTCATAATAATCACATTGGTCACTGTGAAAGGAGTAGATCATTGTAGTATTTTATGTCATCTCAGTCATTATAAAACTATAGCTATACAAGACAAATAAAATCTATACACAAAATCCTGCTCTAAAATACTTTCCTTAACATAAAGCATACATGGGGCTTGTGCATTGTTACACAGTGCAGTGCTCAAGTTATAATTTAAGACTGGTAGGCAAAGTGCAGCTCTGCATGCTGGGACATGTAGTTTGACAACATCTGGAGAGGCGCACTTTGCCTACACCTGATCTAGGATAAGACTTTTCTACAGAAACTTAAACAGTTGTTTATTTTGAAAGGCCTCTAAAGGCACCCTAAAATATAGGGCAAACTACTGCAAAAAGCAGAGGCCTACCTGTTAAGGTCTGGGATACTTGACTAAGGCTTTCATTTTAAAGGACTGCATTGTATAACACTTTAATACAGTGTTTGGTTTTGTCAGTCTATATAAAATCAATGAACTTAAAATTAAAAAATCTGATTGAAGTATTGAACTTGATTGCTTTTGGTGTTATGCCATATGTACATTTAAGCATACCCAGGCTACATAATTTTCGCTATAAGGTTAATAACGAGATAATTCATTGTCTGACATCATGGCCTTACGTGGAGCAAATACCTTTAATTACCTCCTCCTGCATCCAGCTGTCCACCCTGCTTCATGAACTATGTATTGTGCATGAAAATCAGGTATTGCTTTATAAGAAACTATTTTATGTAGAAGATCCTTGGCTACTCCTGAGCACTGGACATAGAAAACACAAGGATTAACGTAGCCACTTTCTGTAGGTTTTATGTTGCTGTGCTAAATTATTCCAAGAAACATTCAGATGTGACAAATTGTCTAATGAAGTTTAAATTAACAAAGCATCTGCTTAGCGGTTCCAGCTCCTCTGTCACAGTCACTGGGAGTCTGGGAATAGACACCGGTTTTGGTGACTGCAGTATATCATGTGAGGGGAGACAACATATGGATACTGTAAAGAAGATACTTGTTTAGTGCAGCTTAAGACTATGTAAGCCATTTACTATTAACTGGATCTACCAGAAATGCCCAGTGCGGTTCTAGTCCAGTCTCATTTTGGGCCAGACACACATCATCCTGAATTCAGAAACCGGATGCAAATTAAATGCCCATGGGAGCACTGGGTAAATTCCATAACCTATGCAGTTTATGTAATAGACACACAGGGGTTGCGTGGGGGCAAGGGTTGATGATTGCAGCCCTTACATACAATCCTGACTCCCACACGCCTCGCATTTATAATAAAGCGGTGCATCGAAGAATAAGCTTTACAATAAATGTGAGAGGGTGTCTGATGTTTAGGCATAGATAATGTGACTTATGATTTCTTATAGAAATACATCCATACAGTACGTTTTCATTTTCGCCATTGTGGTCCTATGTCATTTATAGATCTCTACATGTATTTATTTCTCCAGACATTAAGAGATCGGCTGCTCCAGGAGACAATGTGCGTTCTTGAACTAAAGAAGAAGAATGCAGAGCAGGCAGAAAGCACACAGCGGCTACACACGCTTTGTCTGGAAGTAAGTTTAGCATATAAACACTATTTAGTTCCATTTGTTCATTAGATTCCATGCTTACATTCGATTGATGATTTTGCAGTTTGGTAAATATATGTAGCTATGTAGATGGACAATATTTCCTCAATGCCCCTTCCCCATGCATCAAAGCCATGTGTGTGTCCTGTGGAGAGGTACCCATCTCTCCTAACTGACAGTGACATCAAAGGTTCTCAATGTAATCACTATATGAAACCCTGCTTGCTCACATAGAACTGGATCCAAACCTTCATTACTGCCATAGTCGGAGCTGCAAAGATCCAATGCCAGATCTCCTCGGTCTCCTTCGTACTGTAAGAGAGAAAAGTAACCACTTGACTTGCTCTTATGGTACTTATGGCATTTCTGCTTTGTATCACTTCTTCATCAGAAGAAGGACCCCGATGACCTCTGTACTTCCTACAGGCGGAGCGCTTATGCTGTGACTAACCCTGTAGGTGTGTAGATGGTACACTGCACTTCAAAACCTAGGAAGTAAAATGAGGCTCCTGCCTTAATGTACGATTTAAAAGCCTCATTCCGCCCACAATGTGTACACGCTGTGTGCATGTCCTAAAATTGTATGGCATTCAGTATCGATCACTGTGCACTCCAGTTCGGAACCGCTATGTTCAAGTTCTAAAGGAGTATTTAAGTAGCATAAGTAGCCTTTCCCAATGAAGTCTGGATCTGGTGTCATTTTAGTTATTGTTTCTGAAGATAAAGGATGTCAGCAGGGACAGTGGACATTAAACTTTGTACAATGACAAAATAGTTTTATGCTGGATTTATGTGTTTATGCAAGATTACTCTTCTTGTATATGGAGTTGAATTATTGCCAGAGAGGACACAGTATCACAGATACTACCATATACAAGGCACTGAACGGGTGTCACAATTACAGTTAGATGAGCAAAAAATGTTTTATATTCCATATACAACTTGCTGTTAAAAGATCTCTAGATTAAACTGATTATAAAGAATAGAAGTTGTGCAGAGGAATGTCACACATTGAACACCTAGATAAAGACATGATAATATTTCCCACTGAATTAAAATACATGACACATGAATTTACACTATTTGAAAAACAACCATAACAACTGTATTATACTGCTGCTTTAAATGATCGCATTATCTTCAGTGTAGATGATCTTGATTTTAAGATGTATTTTTTGGCTTTAGTAAACCTTACCAATGCGTACAAACCAGTGTTTCAGTGCACAACATATGTTCTTATCACAGTAACTGCTATTTGTTATTTTTCCATGCAGAACCAAACATTAAAGGAAGAAAACGGCTCCATGCACAAACAGCTGGAAGAGTTACTTGTGTCCAGACAGCCATTGTCTGAGAAAATGCCGCTGGCTGAGCAGCTGTTTAAAGAGATGTCCTACTGTCTGTTTGATTTGAAAGCTCTCTGTAGTATTCTGAATCAGCGAGTCCAGGGCAAGGAGCCCAATCTTTCCCTGCTCCTGGGCATTCACTGTAAGTCAACTTTTGAACATCACTACAAAGGCAAAGGATCATGGACATATAATGTAGCAGATTTCTTCAATTAATTATCATTTGAATAGCTATGGTTCAGCTAAAGGGCAGTGCTCTTCAGTTACATGGTGACGAGTGTATAGTAGTACATTGGTAGCCCTTCAAAGCAAAAACCCTGCATTATCCAGGCTTGTAAGTCTTTTGTGACTCCTCACTAGAACTAGGTAAAGGGGGAATGCTTGTAGCTCTGGATTCTGGAGTCGTTTTTCATGACTGTCTTTTACGTTGCTCCCCATAAGACATACTGATAGGTTAATTGGTTTCTGAATAAAGAAAAAGCTTCACCAAACATTAGTCTCAACATTAATAGTGCATGCA
This sequence comes from Platyplectrum ornatum, assembly GCA_016617825.1. NCBI lineage: Eukaryota > Metazoa > Chordata > Amphibia > Anura > Limnodynastidae > Platyplectrum > Platyplectrum ornatum. Next base: position 30,985 of record JABWIB010005251.1, read on the forward strand.
CTCTATATGGGACCTTAATAAGTCTGGATTCATAGAACACGGGAATCGGCATAGTGCAGCTTTTCAGGCAGGGCCGTTAAGGTAGTCTGGGTTTGGCACTATATACTCAATTATGTGTAGGCACTGTATGAAACAAACACTTAAATCCTGAGGTTTCACACTGGGTTTGATGTTTTCACAGCCGTTAACTCCCTTTCTGAAGAACATGAAGCAAGCAATCACAGCACCGAGGAGCTCACCAAGAAACTGTCCGATACACGTCAGTTACGAAGGGACATTGATGAACTAAGGACTACACTATCAGATTGCTATGCTCAGGATATGGGGGACAATTGTATCACTCAGTGATTGACTGGGACACTGCACCTTCACAGTAAACGCTTCTTTACTGCAGTTACGTGTGTTTTTTACCTGGGAGCCATAGCGAAACTGGAACATGTACTATGCACAACACAGCTTTGGTGTGTCTGTAGCACTCCGCCACTCCTTCAATATGGAATGAACTATTCGTTTTCTTAAATGTTTTATTTTTCTATTGTCTGAAACAAATGGAGACTACTGAACAAAAGACCTGTTCCTGAATGTAAAACTCGAGGAGCTACGTCACAGTGGCCTGTTGGCCGCAACCTTGAAGAAGAGATCTTTGTATGTTACTCCACCATTATCTATGTAATTCCTGTTACGCTGATACTGTTTCACACGTGGATGTGTGGCATGTCACTTTAGATAGATCATAGGGTATAATAGTGTCCTATCCATCTAGTTTCTTATATTTGACACATCTATTAATATTATACACCTGGATACATTGCTAGTATAACCTTCAAATATTGTGTATCAACAGTAATGGTAAGGCGACTTAATAAGAGAGGAGTGACGTGATTGGCCAGCCATGGCGGTTTCAATTGTACAGTCACTCCAAACTGTATAAAAAAGCATTATTTGAAATGGAAGTGGTGCTCTGCAGAAAGCATGGATGGAGTAGAGATCGAAGTAGAAATAATTGGTATAGTTACAGGTCGATGTAAGGATTGTTTATCTCCGGTGTGCAGCAGTCACGTACTCTCAACAGAACCACAGCTGTGCTGCTTTCCCACACTAACCATTATATGCAATACAATGTAACGTAAACCAAAATATCCCAATACACTCTACAGTAACAGGGGAAAAAGGCATAAACCGCTATCAGTGTAACACCAAGATCAATATCTTCACTTATATATATTAATATGCATCTTTATTGTTGGATTACATTTTGTGTGCTCCAATGGACGTATATTGTTTGCATTATTTATGTTTATGTGCAGTTTCAATATGCTTTTTAATTGCAAGTGGACATAGTAAATAAGTTGTATATCCACATCCAGTTAAACAATATGATTGTCGGAGCAATTTCCTGTTATGCTGTCCCTTTTGTACTCTGTATAGAGAGTATAATGCTATATACAGTGTTCAAGGAGCAGACAGTTGTGTATTCAGAACACAGTTACGTCTCTGGCAGCATTTGCTTGTGTTGCTGGAGCTCCGTGTAGAGGTTAGTGGACAATTACTCAGGTTTGACTCGCTTAAAACTCACAGCAAGATGCCATTATCTAAATTCCTTCTATATTGGGATTTCCCAACAAAATGTGTGATCGGGATGAAGAAATTACTGAGTCCATATAAGAAATCCTGCACATCTGAATGATTCTCTCCTATGAGAAGTGTACTTCCCCCACACTACTTGTGCTCTGGATGTTCTCCATCCTCTCGCAGCACTTATGTAGCTATGCAGACATCTCTCCTTACTGTAATCTGTATAGAAATTCTCATCTAGGCCTAGGAATGAGTAGGGTTTTTTGTGTTTTTTCTTTTATAGCTCTGTGCGCACACTGCTAGTTTACTTGGATGGTACTGCATAGGCGTCACATTATAAGCATACTTAATGAAATCTTTTCTAGATGTAACCCTGTGCTGCATTGTATAGCTTGCAAAGACAATCCTACAATTCAATAAAAGTAGATCATCTCTAGGTTAATCTATATAAGACGTATACAGTAGCTGTGGCATGCAAAGCTTTTTAGGCAGTGCCTAATAATTGCTTATATAACCAGTATACCACAATATCAGATAACTTATTGAGAACAAAATAATTTATTCTACATCTAATAGTCACCTGACACAATTTATGCGTTTTCTAAATATTTATATCTCTCTTCACTAAAGCAAAGTTGCTTCATATGTTTATGTGCTCATTAATCTTACTTATTCTGAATGCACAGTGTCAAATATATTTTCCATGTCAACAGTGCAACACAAAATATTGATATGTTGGGTGGCAGAAGGGGACCCCCATTATATATATATATATATATATATATATATATATATATATATATATATATATATATAATATTGTGTGTGTTTTAGGACTTTACCTGGAGGTCTTACTCATCTTTAACAATGACATCCAATTTATCTTCTGTTACCATATAGATCATCCAATCAGAAAACTAGTGTATACAAATACATGATCGATGGCTCATTAGCAATATTCTGTTGGTGCCTTGAACTAGCATTTGTTTCTCATATGCCGCCCTGTTACTTCCTTTCATACAGGCCTCATCCAGTAAGACGGTCACTTACGTTCATGTCCAGGAATATAAAGCATTGCTTTCTAGGCAAGCCCCTTGTATCTTCTAAAGAGAAACCTAGTTGACATTTCAGTACTTGTTTTTTACTCTGATTGAAGCGAGTGCAGAAGCATTTCAGGATAATACGAGGAGACAAAGTTAGAAAGTAAGAAGCAGCTGCCTTAAGGTCATTTATGCATGTCATTTGTGTTGTTTTAGGGGGTCATTATTGTTGTCAGAAATTATGTTGTAAATTACACAAACCACTTTATTTAACTATTATTGTAGATATTTGTCTTTTTCTTTTTAAGTATATCGTTTGAGATACATAGCGATCATTGGGTGTGTTTCTATTTATTTGTGTATTACCAATACATGGCTGAATGAAGAAAGTGCAGTTGTTTTATAACATTATTTTAAAGCACAGCTTTGGGTGTGAGAATTTTTAAATCCTGTTTGTTTGCAGTTTTTGTGAATTCTTAAAAATACCTCATGTAAATACAGTTGTCATGTTCTAAGAGTAAGGAAACCACTGGATGGTTTCCACGTTATGCCTTTCACTTTTCAAAGGCTGTATTATTTTTTTTGTAATTTAGATTTACAGCTAGAATTTTGAATGCCAAAGTTCTATTTATGAGAAAAATATCCTACATTTTAGCAAGTACTACTTTTTCACTGGATTTTGTTTATGCTTTTTCAATATGTTACTGCAAAGTAAAATGCATTTTGTTACAAAACCAATGTGTTGTGTTTTACTTTATCACGTCATTTATTTTTTTCCATTGTCCTATTGATTACTTGATTACTAATGAAATTGAATTGTATTTACTGGCACAAAGGCCCATTTGCTCGGCTAGGTGACACAGCCATGTGTTTTGCAAGCAGTATGAAAATAATTGATAGACATTCTCGATATCAGCAAAGATGACGAGTCTGGCCATGTATTTACATGACTTACTGTATTATCAAATGATGGCTATGGTTTTTGGTGTTTTTTGACAATATATGGAAATGTTGCAAAGCCAGTCATTTACATTCAGGTCCTTTTTATGGGACCAAAAGCAATGGGACTATCGACTTTTCGTGGACAGATGTGGGCTATTTCCTCATTATTTCATCATCAATTAAGCAGCTAAAATATCTGAAGTTGATCCTAGGTGTGACATTTGTATTTGGAATCTGTCGCTATCAGTTAAGCAAGTCATCAAAAATCATTGTGTGGCCAAATCAAATGTTCGGAACATTCTTAACAAGAAAGAACTTCAGAGAGCTCAGCTACACCCAAAGCCACTGAAGACCACTGAAAATAACTGTGGTGGATGACAGAAGAATTGTTTCCTTGGTGAAGAAAATCCCTTTACAAAAATTGGCCAAATCAAAAATACTCTCCAGGAGGTAGGTGTATATGTGTCAAAGTCAACAATCAAGAGAAGACTTCACAAGAGTGAATATAGGGAGTTCACAAGATGTAAACCATTGGTGAGTCACAAAAACAGGGAGACTGCCAAACAACATCAGCATCAACTTTTACCAGAGCAAAGGAAAGAGAAGAGTATGGAGAAGGAAAGGAACTGCTAATGATCCAAAACATACCACCTCATCAGTGAAACATGGTAGTGTCATGGCGTGGGCATATATATATGCCAATGTAACTGGTTCCCTTCTACTTACAGATGATGTGACTGCTGACAAAAGCATCAGGATAAATTCTGGAGATGTTTCAGGAAATATCTGCTCATATTCAGTCAAATGCTTAAGAAGTCATTGGGCGGCACTTCACAGTGCAGATGGCTGATGACCCTAAGCATACCGCAAAGTGGAATGTCATGCAATGGCCAAGTAAATCACCTGAACTGGATACAATTGAGCATACATATCACTTGGTGCAGACAAAACTGAGGGCACAATGCATCAAGAGCAAGCAGTAACTGAAGACATTTGCTGTAGAGGCCTGGAAGAGCATCACCAGGGATGAAACCCAGTGTCTGGTGATGTCTATGTGTTCCAGACTTCAGGCTGTAATTGACTGCTTAAGATTTGCAAAGAAGTATCAAAAAGTTAGTTACATTTTGGATTGTTTTTGTCCCATAAGATTTGGTCCCTTAAAAAGTGTGAGGTACATATAGAGACCGTTGTAATTCCTACACTGTTTACCTTATTTGGATGTAAATATTCCTTTAAGATACTTTTAATGAAGGGACAGTGTGTTCCCTGACTTTGACTTCAAATTCGTTTATATGCTTATGGAATTCGCATATCTGATTTCATAAATAGACAAAATAAACACATTTTTAGCCCTGATTCCAGCATAAACAACAATTAAAAGTGATATATGTGGTGTGGGTTTTTTTGTTTGAACTTCCCCGTCAATTGTCACTTTTTACTTTTAAAAACATTATTTTAGATGCAGAGGGCAGGCGTGCCAAAAGGGGTTGTATGTCCAATCGTAATGATCAGGAAACACACCTTTGTAATAAGTCTGGATTCCATATATTTAAAACATCCATGAAAGTGACAAGCATCATAGAGCCTCTCTTCTCTAATAGGCTCTAAATTATCTATAAGCTTGTGTTCTGTATTAGGATTTAAAACCTAAAAGCAAGCCAATTATTATAGGATTTTTTTATTTTATGTTTATTTTCGGTTTTAGTTTTACAATGGGATACATGTAATAAAGCATAGCATGGAAGCTAAATGAAGCAATTATAGGCTATTCTTCTGTTTCTCAGACCTATTAATGTTGAGAAGACCCCTATGGAAGTTGTAATCTCATTTAGGTTTTTGTACAATCTTCTTTTCTGTTGTGATAACTTAATGTTTTTCTCATTTTAATTGTTATTCTGGGAAAGGAGCCACAGAGGTCGGGTGTTGGATCCACTCCCCTTAGACATGGGACCTCTGACAGCAGGAACTTCTATTTCAATTTTCACAAAGTCTCCAACGGAAAATGGGGTTGATACACGAGAATTTGGGTAAAAATGTTGAAAATGACTGACTCGGCTCATTTCAAATAAGATTTACATGAACTACATTATAGCAGAACCCCAATTTATACAGTTTTATAGGACACACAAGACAAATGCATCACTGAATAGGAAATTGTATCGGCCCATGCGCAGACGAGCCCCTCTGTGCCTAGCTTTTAACAAAATTCACACTGTTCTCATTCTTAAACCAAATAAGGATCTAACTATATGGGTATCAGAGCAGCTATAGCAGCCATTGTCCCTCCTCAAAATCCTCAAGCTCCACAGGACTGCTGCTTAGTGTGCATGTTAATAAGCCACCTGGTTCTGTAACATGGCCTTACCTCTTTGATGTTCTTCATTGTAGGTCCTTGTATTTGTTACCTGTACATGTTATCTAGGTAACGGTCTACCTAGTGATGGGATGAGAATGGAAGGGGTACTCTTCAGGGCTGCTCATTAGCTCTGATACTCAGTCTATAGTTGGATCCACTACTGCTTCACTGCGTTGTTGACAAGACTTCAAAGGAATAACTATAGGCTCTAGGTTGGTGAAGAGGACTGCCTTTGCTGGTGACCTCTTCTTGTACATCGCCAACCCAAATAAATAATACAGATACATTTCTTACTATGACAAGCTAAAGGATTATGGCAAAGCCTCAGGTATACTGATGAATCTAGATAAATTAGTTGGTCTTTCCTTCTCCAGGTCATCCACCCTTGAGTCGTAGTTGGCCAAGGGACATTTTACATACCTGGGCATTAAATTTACAACAAATTGTGCTTTTCATTATGACATCAACTTTTGTAAATGTATTGCTAATTTAGATAAGCCGGGAAGTAGAGGTCTCCAGCTCTATTTGGGCTGGGCTTTATATATTTTGCAATTCCTTCCCATAATAATTACACTTTCTGACATTAAAAAAAATAACTTTTGGAACTTTATTTGGGAGACCACACAGAAGTCTTCTAAAGTGTTAGCAACCCATAGCTTCCTGCGGATTTGGCGCAGGACAGCCATATTGTGCCACTGGAAGAATTTGATATCTAAAATCAATTGTTTACATTAGGTGTTTTCAAATATTTTTAGTCAAGTACCTCTGACAGCGCAATTTTACCATGTCTCCTGGTATACTGTGCATGCTATATCAGTGTTTTCAGAGCTGCATGTTTCTTCTGAGTCTTACAGGCAACACTATGTCAGGACATAACAAGGGGCAAGGAATGTCTGTATCTGTTGGTTAAATGCACGCATACACATCGGGACAAAATGGCGCATTCGCCTGAGTGCAGGTGGATGCGCTGCTCTGGGTCAGCCTTCAGGTGTGTTCAATACTGACTGACATATGTGATAATCTCTGCACTATATACATATATATATATATATATATATATATATAATATAATATATATAGTGTCCATCTATATGAGAAGGATTGGCATAATAATCTAGATGTCCTGTTATTTTAAGAACAACAAAGCAATTACTATACAATACCAAAATCTTAGTTACGACTGGTCTTGGGAATAGGCCCGTCTTATCTTTGTTACAAGCGCAAGGAATGCTGGGCTAGACCATTTAATCATTCTTCCAAGAGGCAACATTTCTAGTACGGTGGTAAAGGCTCAAAGACAAATCCTTCTTCTATAAAAACCAGCCAAGAACACCTCTCGTTTCTCTCTAATATTGTACCTGATTGCACAATGATATTACCTTGCTTTGTCTTAAGAAAGAAACATATTAGAAGGATTGCGCATCTGGGCCTCAAAAACACAAAGGTTTAATATAGCATTAATGGCACAAAATTGAAAACTAATGAAGAGAAAAGGGATCCAGGTGTCATCATTTAATGTGACTTAAATATAACCAAGCAATGTAACAACACAATGAGTAAAGCATATGCTTCACTGCAAAGGGAGAGAAATAAGTAGCAGAAAGAAAGAAGTAGTAATGCCAAGAACGATTTCAACATGCTAAGTTAATGACTATCCTAAAGCTATCCTTAAGATGAGCAGACTGTACAAAGTGGCTCTTATCTGCCATCACTTTGTATATTATTATGTTGGTATGCTTCCAGTATCCTACTTTCGCATACTTATTTGTGCATCAAATGTTTTTGCTAGTATACAATAAAATTGCATTCCAGCTGCTTTCTCAGCTTTGTTTCTAATCTCCTATATGCTTTGGCTCAGCTAAAGGTGAAGGCGGATTCAATAGATATATTTAGGAAAGGGTTAGATAAAAGTATCCAGGGTACCGCCTGGTAGCTGTTACAATACTGTTGCTGTGTTCTCCTGATTTGCCCCTAGGGGTCACTGTGGGACTTATTTAATCTGATTCATTTTCTGCACCTGAGTGCCTAGGTTACACAGGAATCCTCTGGCTCACTCAGGTGCTGGTCATTCTGTTCTGGTCCTTTCCTGCTTCTTCCTTATTCACAGGCTCTGCTGTACTGTTGTTTCCATACTCTGTGTTCTGCTTCTTGCATCTGTGTGTACTTTTGTTTGTGTATTTCTTCCAGTGTCATAAACTGACTATCCTTGCCGTACACCCCAGGGTTCATAGATAACAGTAGCTAAAATAATGAATAGTAGGGTAAGCTGTTGCTTCAATGATAAGATTAGGATCTCAGGAGATAGGAAATGAATGGTGAACTTGTTAGACTGGAGTCTTTCTTCAACAGCTATGGCCTGGATGCGAACTAAAGCAATTCCAGAGTTTCAGTAAACCCACTGGTAACCTGCTGTATGCATATTCACCTACTTATGAGAGGTTGACCATTTCCCCCATATGCAGGGGAACCCACACAGGGAACCTTACCTTAGCTTCTCTGTACTGTCCTTGCTCCATTCCATAAAGAACCCAGTTACAGTGCATTGGTACATCTCAACTAGATGACTGTCCTTCTGTAATTTATTAGTTACGATATTGAATGTCAAAACTGAATGTTGTTGTTACTGACGCTACATCTATGAAGATAGATTTCATTGCTAATTCTGCATTACATTGTATCCCTAGGGAAAAAGACAGCACAGCTAGGTGGTGATCTTGTACTTCAACATTTGTATCTATAACCGCTGCCCTAGGGATCATGTTGATTAGATATACCAACAATTAGTATAATTAGAAATACTTCTCTAAACAAAACCTGGATTTGTCAAGAAAATTATAATGATAGAAGTATACATAGATAGTTTAGGGTTTATAAGTTNTCATACAAGTTTCGAGAAAATAGCTATTGTTCACTGAGCACAAATTTCCTGACATTCTGCACAGACTTGTGAAAGAAAATTAGGTCCCACAGATCAGTCTTAAAGCAATTAGCAAGTCAAGCTTGTAGTCTTAATTAACACATTGCTCGTTATAGGAGATCAATCTCAAAATATCCACAATAGTGAATTCTACAGAAGTAATTTAGACAACCACTGTGGTGGATAGAGGAAAACCATACCCCGCATATGGGGCACAGGCTAGTAGGTGCAATAGGCAAAAACAAGGAAGCAGAACAGTTAATGTCAGTGCAGCTAGGATTTGTGATGTCAGCTATCATGAATTTTAAGTTAAAAGCTCTTACAGCAGTATACTTGAAGGAGGAATTTCACCCAGCCCTTATAGCTAGATCATAACATAGGTGCAATTATCTGGGTCTACAAGCTGACACAAGCAAACGTCATTTTCCTCGAAAGCATTTTTAATTATCTTCTGGTCTTCATGATCATTTTGTAGTTTATATTACAAGCTTTACTGTGGTTTAGATTTGGTTCAGTCAAAGTATCAAAGAATAATGTGCTTTCACTAAGCAATTCTCCATTATGAATGACAAAACACAGGAGAGCCCTCTGCCCCATTTAATATGAACCTTTGCCTGTGTATGGTTTGCAGAATATGAAATGCATTTGATTTGGGTTGGTGTACAAGATGTGTTTGTTTTGTACATAAGACGCACACAGTTGCCTTTTAAATTATTTTCAACCCCTGACTTTGGATAGCTTTATACAATATAAAATGGTATAATAAACTGAGTTTACATGGACAGATGTAAAGAGAAGATGTGCAATGGTAATAGTGTTGATTTGTGCCATCAAGTCACACCCCATTCTTAGTAACGTGGGTCATACCATTGACAGGCATGGGGTCAGACTTGAGGCAGTGATTTGGATAAATCACATTAAGCAATGCTCTATGCTGTGACCCATATTATTATTACAGATAGGGTGGAGTTCATGATATAAAGCCCCACTGCATGTGATTTTCCTTTTGTCCCAGGATTCTGGGAGTGATACTTGTATCCTCGGAGTATGCAAGGCATTGCAGAAAAGTGTGGATTATCTATGACGATCGTGCCCACAAAGAAATCATTCACTGGGATTTTCTAACTTCTAGATGCAGTCATTTTATTTCTGGATGTGGCTAACTGGTGTCCTCGTGTTGAACTCTGAGACTGTCCCTCTTTCATTATTTTTTTTTGTTAAAATTCTGAGTCAAAGTCAGTTTCATATACTGGTCCAAGTCACAGATTTGCATGCTCTGTAACAATAGGAGGCAATGTTGATATTCTAAATTCTTAACGTAGTATACCTTGTCTATACAGTTTTCTGTATTATAGTATACAGTACTTTATGACCTCAACTCTTCAATTATTTTGTATACATACTGTAATAAAGGCAGCATCACTCCACAAGAGAGTAATGTGAAGAGTTCTAACCAGATTTTAATGCAGCAGAGTAACTGATATGTGCTAATCAAGAGCACCTATGCTCCCCTGATATACGTGTTTCTGAGATCGCAGATTCAGATGATGNAGGTAGCTGGTACAGATGAAGGGTCGAGACATCTGGGCACTGGTGAATACTGGTAACGAGCTCACCATTGTCGTGCCAAACTGGTTCCTCTAGGTGCTGATAAGGTCTTCCCTTCTGTCCGAGTGTCCACTCCTTCAGGAGTGTTCATGTGTATACTTACCCCAGACCATAGGAGGCTGACCATTGGCTACAATGACCTCCCAACCTCCTTATCTACTAATTCTGGAACATTTCCGTTGCTGCTTGAACTAGTTACATGGTATAAAACTGACAATCAGCCACTGGGACATGGCAGCGGCCAGAGACTACAGAAAACGTTTGCAGTAAACCACAGGATGGACTGCAGGAAAACAGTGCTCAACTTCGGCTAACCGCACTGCTTCTGCACAGTTCATTTAACCATACTCATGTGCTTTTCTGTGGTGAACTGTTACATTGAACGTCATTATTGATATGTCATATCTTTAAGTTTGGGGCTGGAGAGAAAACCTTCTTTTTTCTTTTTGTAAATGGTCAACAGCGCTGATAATTTCTTATTTTTGTACTATATTTAGAGGAATTCAGTTTGGATTGTTCCATTTGGATTTTGTCAGCAGCTTTGAGCTGTACCTCTCCCTAGCCCAATTCTGTCTGTCAGAGACTACAAAAGTTTGCCATCTGGGAGAGGTACTGCAGCTACCTAAGTAGCCCAGTAAAGTGACTCTGAGGCCCAACGGAACCCTGCTAGTGAGAAAATATCATTGCAGTGCTTTAGGCGAGACCAACACGACGACAGCAATATGGCACATGCCTTTGAGACTGTAAAAGTGGTTAACGGCAGGTTGGTGAATGCTTTACGACCTGAGGGTGTGCCATATTTTTGTTTAAAAATGATTTACTATAATGTGTTGCTACTATCCAGGGGAAATTAGTAGAATATTTGTTAGAACCACAAAAATGTAAATGGTGGGAAGCTGGACATACATGTTGCTCCATGAACTTTTCAGAGAGATATGTATAAGTCGCTGTGGCCCCACAGGGAATATGCAGCTTCGTATTATATCAGGGGCGTAACTACAGAAGACCGGGCCCCAGCTAACCTCCATCTCTCCCCCACTGCACCTCCATACCCACCCCCAGCTAACCTCCATCTCTCCCCCACTGCACCTCCATACCCACCCCCA
>JABWIB010005252.1:0-12648 GCA_016617825.1 Platyplectrum ornatum
TGTTCCTATATAAAAGCCACTTCCTCCACCACCAAATTTCTACTTTGACCATTGGATATATATATATATATATATATATATATATATATATATATTATACATACATACATACATACATACATACATACATACAATTAGTATCCATGGTACTGAGACCAGAAATATATAACAGCATAATGTCATGCCTGTACCACTGATATAAGTACAACTGTTGTATTTATTATTAAAATATGATTGGGTGGCAACAGATAGAACAAGTGGGGTAGAGGGAACTGTCTTACACCAAATACTTTTTTCTTCATGCAGGACTCTTATTGGATTAGCGTTGGGGAAGTGGTATCTGTGTTTATCAGGATACATGTGACGCACAAGTTGCTGATATCCATTTCTTATCAGCTTCAACTGATTGAGGCTCTGATGTTTATAATGGAAAATATTACAGTCTCTAGTCCAATCTGTATGTTAAAGGACATTAGAGGGTATTTAATGCAATAAGATACACTCACTATTTCCACACACAGTTATGCTCATATTATGTTCTTCTTCAACAATGTGTACTTTCCAAATCACACCAGATATATGTCACTCCTTTCACACTGCTGGGGGGAATTCAGTAAAGGGCGATTTGGGGAGGGATTTCAAATCGACCTCATTCGCCGGGATTTGAAATTGCCAAGGCTTGGGGATTTGTAGTATTCAGGAAACATTGATTTCAAATACCCGTCGAATGAGGTTGATTTGATTTGGGGATTTGAGCTGAAATCCCAATCGATTTGGTATGTATTCCCAGGGATTTGGCCAAATCGATAGGGGGATTTGAATATTACCTCATCATTGTCGTAAATGTAGTAAATTGCTGTAGTAAATTGATCAGCAGGCAATTACCTGGCACAATAATACAGGGTCAGAAGAGTCTGGTTTGTTTTACTTAAGGTATGAATAACATAAATGAAAAGGTAAAGTTTTTGTTTGAGAGGAAAGAAAGCAATATGGTTCCTTAGAATGGAGGCACACAAATTATTCCATTAATGCCCAAATAATAAGAGACAGCAATAAAAAAATAACTTCTTTTAATTTTAAATTAAAATAGCAGTACATCCATAATTGATAAAGCAAAATATTAAAAATACAGAATTAAAGTTGCAAATAAAGTGGTGAAACAAGTGTTTAAATAATATTAAATAGATGAAGCTCAAAGGGGGTTAAATATTTCTAAGTATTACAGTATGAGTGGGTACAGGGCTAAGGAGCTAAATTAAAATAGTAACCTTCTATTGATCAAAACCCCTATGGTTGAATATTGTGGGTCCCTGTTTCAAGCACAGAGTACTCCCATCTCTTATCTCCTGTCCTTCAATCAGTATTACATAAGGATCAGTATTAAATAAATATAAAGGTTCTTCCCTGGCTAATCAGTCTATAAAATTTTGCTCAGCAGCATCAGTAGCTCTGTAAAATAAATCCCATTCAAATCATGATCAATTAATTTTTAAATAGAAAACAGTCCCCAACAAATACAGATGCAAAATGACATTAAAAATGAAAAAGTATAAAAATGTACAAAATAAATGGTGGCGAATGGCCTACTGTTGATTTGAGAAAATCGACATGGTGTTACAGTAGCTACCAGAGACAGGGCGCGGAGTCTAATCAGGGCCTGTTTTTCTGCTGGAGCCCCTAATGGTGGAGACAGACTGGTTGCGGCTGGAACCCAGCAGGTCACGGCCCCTGGCCCCAGTAAACACACTGTACTAGAATATAGGTAGAAAAGGAGGTACTGGTAGATAGCTGGAAAATAAAGAGAAGCACAAAGGGTTAACCCAGGTGAGGTGGGAGGACCAGGAAGCAAGTAAAACAGGAGAGCAGGAGCAGAGGAGTAGATCAAGGGTTGAACCACAGACAAATACACACTCTAGACAAACAGGTGAGTGAGAGCAGAGGAGTGAACAAAGGGTTAAAGAACTGACCAGGCAGACAAGGGTGAAGGCTGCATCTTGGGGATTTGAATTCGACAACTGAACAAGCGAATTATCTGAAATTCGACTGTCACTGAATCATCAAAAGGACAATTCGACACAGAAATCGCTTCAAATTGTCGATTTCATCAAATTGACGATTTCATCAAATTGACTTTTACTGAATTACCCCCCTGATGTTTATATTACAATATACTACAAGTCACAGAATACAAGATTGATGTTAAAATAACTCTCCCAGAATTTCCGGAAATCGAACTGTTTTCCCTGTATCCCGGGAGAGACTGCAAATCGATCAGGACAGGAACTGAACTAATGATTTTAAATCACTGCCTCAGCCTGATTGGTACTATAAATGGGGCTTGATGAAAAAGGGTGGTCACCTTCACACTTTCCTTTTCTACATATCATTGAGAAAGTTCCATATCTTTAACAGAATTATCAGGATCAACGGTTTTAGAAACAGACCAGATAAGCTTCACAAATCCAAATACACAGAATGGTGGTTCAACTTGTAAGTTAATGTTTAAGTCCCAACATTGGGACTCTCAGACATTTGGATTATGTTTCAGTATTTTAATCTTTAGTCTCCTGCAATACTCGTTATTAAGGAACAACTCATCTCTCATGTGTATTTTACACGTCCTAGCCAGTTCATCACAGCAATTCTGCAAAATGTTCATCCCAGTAATGATGGGAGCTAGACCTTTATCCTTGGACTAGATCCAGACTTATAAACTATTAAACTTAAGAGAAAGTTACGAGCAAGTGGGAAAAATCATATTACATTGCAGGGGAGGTAAAATGATACTGACAAGCGTTTCTGTTACACTGTTATTAGCCTTGGGCTAGGAAACATCATCTCTCAAATCTAATACTGATTGCAACTAATGAAATTTACCTCCCCTGCAAATCAACATGGTTTTGACCACTCACTCGTAACTCACTTGTAGGTTCAAAAGTACGTAAGTCTGGGATTGGTCCTTTGACCCTTGTGATCAGAAAACATTTTCTTGAAAATAATCCAATCTGCAATGTAGCTTCCCAATGTTCATGGTATGAGAATCCTATATGCATGTGTTATTAGCCATTAACTGAAGCCAAACTGTAGGAGAAGGGAATATTGCTATTCAATATTGCTAAATGTAGACAACCAGCCTCGGACTGCCACACCGGAGAACCGGCGGATCCTCCGGTGGGCCCTAGGAATAGGCAGCAATGAATGCTGCACACATGGATCTAAAATAAAAATTTCCCGGCCCAGCAATACTGTTAGTGCCCTTGCAGAATCACTACAGCAGCACTATACACGCTATAACACTGGAACTGCAGATGCACTAACAGTATTGCTGGGCCGGGAAGTTGCGGTCTCCCACCTCCACTTCCTTCCCCCCGTTCTCTGTATCCAGCAGCATCTCCTGCAAAGATCTCAAGATCTCCTGCAAGATCAGCAGGAGAGTGGCTTTGAGCTGCAGCACAGAATGACACAGTGAGTAACCTCTGGGTGATGTCACTGCTGTGGTGGCACATGGGTGACACAGAGTTTGTATAATTGTGTGTGACACTCAGAATCTCCTTATATTTATCCCAAGCTGCTNACACTGCTCTGCTGTATTACTCCACCACCTCTGCTGGGAGGTTATTCCACTCAAGTATTCTTTCAGTGAAGTAATTCTTCCCCAAATTTCCTCTGAACCTACCACCCTCCAGTGTATAAACATGCCCTCGTGTTCTGCCACCCTCCTGTGTATACGCATGCCCTCACGTTCTACCACCCTCCAGTTTATACACATGCTCTCACCTTATACCACCCTCCAGTTTATACACATGCTCTCACCTTATACCACCCTCCAGTTTATACACATGCCCTCACCTTATACCCCCTCCAGTTTATACACATGCCCTCGTGTTCTACCACCCTCCAGTTTATACACATGCCCTTACATTCTACCACCCTCCAGTGTATACACATGCCCTCACATTCTACCCCCCTCCAGTGTATACACATGCCCTCACCTTATACCACCCTCCAGTGTATACAAATGCCCTCACCTTATACCACCCTCCAGTGTATACACATGTCCTCACCTTATACCCCCCTCCAGTGTATACACATGTCCTCACCTTATACCACCCTCCAGTGTATACACATGTCCTCACTTTATACCACCCTCCACTGTATACACATGCCCTCACCTTATACCACCCTCCAGTGTATACACATGCCCTCACATTCTACCACCCTCAAGTGTATACACATGCCCTCACCTTATACCACCCTCCAGTGTATACACATGCCCTCACCTTATATCACCCTCCAAGGTATACACATACCCTCACCTTATACCACCCTCCAGTGTACACACATACCCTCGCGTTCTACCATCCTCCTTGGGCAAGGTTGTGGTAAATGGAGGGTTGGGGTTAGGCTGCAGGGAATGGAGGGTTGGAGTTAGGCTGCAGTAAATGGAGGGTTAGGGTAGTGGAAGGCGAGTGTGAGTGTAAGGCATGTATGGCTAAGGAATAGGAAAAGTCATGAAACTTCCGCTGCTGGGGAAGCCCTTGACCGGTGCCGATGCATTGTCGTTTTTCTGTTGTCTGTGACAGTCCTTTCTTAGAGGGAAAAATAATATAATAAAAATATCAAATTACAGTAGTATTAGTATTAGTAGTGATTTTATTACATTCTTTTTCCCAATATAGTATTTACACAATGGGTAGACTACTAGAGACAAATCCTGAATAAAATATTTATGTTTTGTTTGTAAATTAAAATATTAGAATGTGTGTGTGAGTATTAGAGTATTGTGTGTAAGGTAATAGAAGGCTATCTTTATTTTATTTCACTTTCTTATTACACAATGTATATTTTGTTGGGGGAAAACCCAATATAACCATATATATAATTAAAGTCAATGTGGACTGTAACTCCTCCAAACAATTTGAAATGCTGGCTGGTGCACAACCATAAAGTCAGTAATAATTCCAAATGTAATGCGGCACTGACCAGTCTTGAAAGACAGTTATCATTTCCAGTGCTATTTATTCAAGCATCATTTCAGCATACAGGCCAACGTTTCAATTGCCATCAGGCAATTTTCATCAGGGCAGAAATAACAATACAGGTTACAAGAGACAAACAGAGTGTTACAAGCCACATCATCACAATAAATACCTCGTGGGTTAAAAGACCGCCCGTGTGCTCGCCCGCCACAGTGCCTCGGTCCCGGAGCCTGGCCACTCCCACATACACCGGCATAGGTCCGGGTGCTCCTAGGGTGGGCGTTACTCTGCGTCATCGTCCGGGGAATCCCACATCTGGCAGTATGTCAATTAAAACCAATAAAGACCCAGGCTCTACAAACTAATGGGTCCACTCGCTGATATACCGTCACAGTAATCATGAACATGTGTATAGGCAACCCACAGATTCAATAACATGATTGGTGCCTGGAATAACAGTGTAACAGCATTAGCAGCAACAAATACTACGAGTATTCGCCGTAACATATAATCTGAAACTCTAGTATACGAACATTACATGTAGTGGTCTGAATCTGTCAGACCGATAATGATAAACATGAAGCATCAGATAGCAGATCTCATGTGCAACAGATACAATTAAGCAAACATCATTAGAGTAATATATGGTGAGCATCAGCGGCTCAGATGTATGTCATATCTACTAGTATGGGTTCTATACCCCTCTGGCAACAATTCCAAACTACATCCAGATCATTGTACCATATCACAATAAGTCCATAGTGTCACCAAAAAGACATTTTGTCACCCCAAAAAAATTATTTCACATACCAACGAACAGAATATTTACAAAAAGCAGCACAATGTCAATTGTTCAATTCTGACTAGCCAGTTGCAGCTTTAAAGGGACAGAAGCCTGACAGATCTGTAAGATCTGTCAGTCTTCTAATAATAAGCACAGATCCTATTAGTAGCCTGTTTGTGAATGAATGAATAAGTGCAGGATCTATGTAAAAAAAAAAAAATAATAATAATAAAAATAATAATAATAAAATAATAAAAATAATAATAAAAAAATGAAAAAATGAAAAAAAAAAACCCCGAAATCTATTGTGTCCGTGTGTTTGTGTTTTTAAAAAAAATGTTTACTTTTTTTTGTTTTTTTAACTCCTGATACAAAAGCTGGCATAGTAATCAACGGTTACTATGTTCAGCTTTTGTGAATGAAACTAATGAAACTAAAAATTGATTTTCACATTAGTTTCAGTCACGGTAGCCCGCATAGTAACTGCCGTGAGTACTATGCCAACTTTTGATGAGTGAAAACCTGTAAAAAAAAAATGTAAATGTTAAAAAATTAAAGGTTAATCCCTGCCCGCCCTGACAAGAAAAATTATCACGCTACAAAACATCAGTGGGGTCAAACTGCTCACTATACCCGTATATGATTTCCTTGAGGGGTGTAATTTATAATATTGTATCACTTGTTGGGGGATTTTACTCTATTGATACAACCGCTGGCTCTGGAAATGCAACATGGCGCACTAAAACCATTCCAGCTGAATCTGCGCTAAAAAAGTTAAATGCCTCTCCTTCACTTCTGACCCCTGCGGTGACCCCAAATAGCGGTTTACAACTATATATGGGATGTTTCTAAAATCTGTCCTGGTTAACATCGGACCAGAATAAAATGGATTAACATGGAAAATTTGATAAAAATTGTGAAATTTTAAAATTTTACCATCACTTTGCTCTAATTATTGTTAAACACCTAAAGGGTTAATAAACTTCCATAGTGCTGGTTTGGATAGTTTGAGGGGTGCAGTTTTCTAAATGGGGTCATTTATGGGGGTGTCTATCACGGGGGCCCCTCAGAGTCACATCCAACGTGAACTGGCCCCTAAATTATTGAAACTTTCAAATTTTCTTAAAATTGCAAAAAATTGCTACTAAGTTTATGAGCCGCCTACCGCCCTAAAAAAGTTAAAGGTGGTTTAAAAAATGATAGCAACAGAAAGTAGACATATTGAAATTATTATTTATTAACTATTTTGTGTGGTATGAGTATCTGTGTTACAAGCAAAAATTGTAACATTTTGAAAATGGTGGAATTTTCAAATTTTTCATGACATTTGCGCATTTTTCACAAAAAAATACAGACTGTATCAACCAAGATTTACCACTAACTTAAAGTACAATGTGTCACGAAAAAACAGTCTCTGAATACGTTACAGCATTAAAAAGTTATTACCACATAAAGTGTAACATGTCAGATGTGTAAAATAGGGCTTGGTCATTAGAGACCAAATAGGCTGCGTCTTAAAGGGGTTAAACACTTTGGTAGGTTATAATTCCTCTCAAAGTGATCATTTTGGTAGCATCTATGACAAAATGGTCGCCCATGTTGGTCAAATCTATCGGAAGCTCAACTTCAGCTATTCTGTGTAGACTCCTATGCGTCACTATTTCCTCATTTCTTTTCATTTCTCCACTTTGACTCATTTACCGGAGAGACATGGAGACACTCCTTAGAGTACACATTTCTTAACACATTACAGCTACACTAATGGTCAACTCCTCAGTCATTATTGGTGTACAAAAGTAGTTTGACTTCTCTGTACTACAATTTCAACGATTGCTCTACACTCTTTAAACTAGAGATAAGTGGCGACCATAGTGTTTTGTTTCTAAAAAAATTAGTGAGTTTTGGTTTTGTGCAAAATCGCTGAAAGGTTTCATGTTAGTATTACTAACATGAAAAATAGCAATATCCAATCGTTTCTAGTCAGATAATAAAGTATTAATGAAAATGATTAATAAATTAACATTAAAAAGTGTGTAATTAGCATTTAACAATGTCTCAATTATAAAAATGTGTTTGATTGGACGATGCGTGAGATTGGACGATGTGGGTAAGCTGGGGTGACATGGCGCCACACCATTGGTCCCAGGGGAAACACACTGTTTTCTTTGTGGGACATGGCAGCAACGCCGCAGCAGCCCTGTTCCTGGATGCAGGTAGGCCTGCTACATTTAGTATAGTCAGCCTCCCATGAGCAATCTGTTTTTCCTCTCATGAACTGACCTTTTGGTATGTTTTCCAACCACAGAGAATGATGTTTATTCTGGGTTGAAATATAAGAATTTAAATCAGTTTTATTAATGTAATTCTGAGTGAGACCAGTTATTATTTCATATAAAACTGATACCTTCTTTCAGGAATTCTGTTAGATTTTTTTCAAAGCCTGCCAAGGTCATATAGAAGGTAGCCACACAAATTGGACACAAAGGAACACACTATTAAGAACCTCATTACATGCAATTCAAAAAATAGTGTTTATTTTCTCAAGTGTCACTTTAAAAAACAATATATATAGGGAGAAAATCATGCCCAGGTTGGCCGAACGACTGAGGAACATTCAAAAAGTTTAATCTCATCCAATATCCCTTCATTTTAAAGAGGTACAGTACATAAATGTTAACTCCATAAGGTCTCAAAAAAGATTTTGAGACAAAATGGTTTTTATAAAATGGTTTTCATAACTCTGATATTTTGACAGGCTGTTCATGCCAATCATTTATTTTTTGAGTTTATGATCCAGTCTGACTTATTTTCTATGTTCCTTTGATAAATATACCCCCTTTTTTTTATTATCATTTATTATTTATTTATTTTATTTTATTTTACTTAATTTTATTCCTTTTTCTTATTTACATTTTAATTTCTGAGTTACTCTCTACAGCACAGCATGTTTTTCCCTTAATATATTCATGTATGTTTTTTTCTTAAATAAGCAACTTTATAATATGTTCTAAATGTATTATTCTTATGTAAGCAACTTTACAAAAGCATATAAAAGTATTATTCCTCACATCTTGAATCTTTAAATTTGTTTTTTTATTGGCACTATACTTTAACATTTCATATAAATTGCCTCTACATTAGATATACAATTCCTCTATGGAGGCAACAGTCTCCTTAATACCGTCTTGGATTTATTATATCCTGTACATAGATCACTTTCAATTTCTATGTCTGCATATGAAGGACACCGTTTTGTGGAGGACACGGCCCCTTTTAACTCAGATCCACTACATCTAGCACACAGTTATGATGTCCATTATTATTTCTATGACCTGAACACAGCCAGAACATGGCATCTAGCTCTCAGTTACATTATTTGTTTGACTTTTGACTTTAATTCTATCCAGCTATTTTGGCCCAGCTTAAAGCTTTCACTGCGTATAGCACCTGTTCCATCCTTGTTTGAATGCAAGTGACTTTCAGTTTACCCTCATTATCTGGTATTCATATGCTAATTTTTGTTTACCTGTTTTATTTTGCTTTATCATTTATCAATCTTAGTTTAAATTTATATATTTTTTTTTTGCAATTATAATAAAAAAATAGTTGTAACTTTACCTTTCATTGTTTCTAATTTAATTAACTAACTTGTTGTTTCTTTTTTGTTTTTTATGAAGGTATGGCTTTGCTGGATACCTCATTCTTTACATTCATCTATGAGGGGATTTAGTTATGAATGCCTGCACAATTATATAGTGTGGGCACATAAGACCTAATTCTAAGCTGTGACTCCCTTTTCTCATATACATATGTGCAGTTAACAAGGCTTAGCCCTGTTAATTGGTAGCGCAGGTTACACCATGTACTGACACGGTGTAAGCTGTGCTTAGAAGCGCAGAAGCCTATGGAGAATTGTCCTATGGACAATGACCTGCTTCATTAAGGTAAAAAAAAGTTTTTTTAAAAAATACATTAAAAATAATAATTTTAAAAAATGAATAAATGTGTGTGGGTTTTTTTTTATTTTTTTCGCTGCATGCCAACGTTTGCAGAGGCTCTGGCTACAGCAGCGGAGCCTGTGTGATCTTGTGACAATATATAATAACAATATACAAACAAACAAATAAACAAACAACGTGTTGATACAGAGTTGGTGACAGATGTGACATCTCTGGAAAAGGGACATCTCCCCCCATATATACCTCTATCCCGACATACCTCTTTACTGACACACTCTCCTTACCTACCTTTATCCTGATGCAATCCTTTAACACACCTCTATTCTTACAATACTTACATACATCTATACTAACTCTTCCCCCATACATACCTCTTTCCTAACTCCATAACCTCAATACATACCCCTATCTTCCTCTAATACCTCAATGATGACTCTCTCCCCTCTACAAATCTCTCCCCTACATTCTTCTATCCTGATTCTCTCTACCCTACATACTGCTACACTGACTCTCTCCAGCCCCCTACATATTTCTATTTTGACTATCCCCACTATATACATATGTACATAACTCCCCAACATACTTCTATCCTAACCCTATTCACCCACCTGACCATCTCCAGTTACTACATGCCTCTGTCCTGACTCTATCTCCTCCCAATGCCTCTATACTGACACTCTCTCCCCTACATACCTTTATCCTGACACTCTCTCCCAACAAAATTCTATCCTGACACTCTCCCTTACACTGTAGGCATGAGATATACCCTTATTTGTGTGATTAAAAACTGACCCCTCCATAGGCCAGTAAAGGTGCAGTGAAGAGGCACCTATCTATCCCAATGACCCCAAACTACTACTCTCAGACTATAAACCCATAAATTCAGACTAAACTGTTATAGAGCGCAGGAGAACACAAAAATCCACAGTCTGCTCCATTGAAGTATAATAATGAGACACACAGTACGCTCCTCCTGTAGTATAATAATGTGATACCACAGTCCACTCCTGTAGTTTGAGACACCACATTCTGCTCTCCCTATAGTATGAGGCACCACAGTATGCACCCTCTGTAGTATATTTATGAGTCACACAGTACTGTATGCTCCCCCACGTGCATAATAATTATTATTATCTATTGGATCTATACAGTTAGACCTGGTCCTTCAGCCCACTTGGATCTAGCCTCCCTCAACACCCTTCCCAACTGCAGCCTCGGTCTCTTTTCCATCATGCTGAACTACATGAACACTTCCACTGGATGTCCCCTAGTAATTGTGCATAAGGGCTGCCCTGGCATTGCGGTCATGTGACGCTTACAGATGCCCCATCATGTGATTGTGTACTCATGTCTGAGACAGCGATTTAATATAACTCATACAGCTCAGAGTCTCTGGATTTGTAGGGTGTTAGAATGGGGGAGGTTATTGGGTTTGGGAAGGTTGTTGGAATGAGGGAAGGTGTTGGACTTGGGAAGGTTGTTGGAATGGGGGAGGGTATTGGGATTGGGAAGGCTGTTGGAATGGGGGAGGATATAGATGGTGGTAAGGGTCATAAAGTTAGGAATGGTATAAAATTTGGAAACAGTTGGTAGGGTGGGATTACAAAAGATAGGACATGTGAGAAAGGGTGGGATAGTGGGTTTGAAAAAAAGGATGGAATCATCCAAGAAAGAGAACATTTGGAAGGGGATGTGCATGAGTGTGAACGGACATTGTGTGGTAAATGGAAATTGTCAACTGAAAATAAGGTTGGGCTTAATGGGACTATGTCTGATAAATGTGCTGTCATGGGCCTGTCATGTGGGGTGGTTGGGGCCTGTCATTGTGGATGGCCAGCTTTAGGGTGTGTTGAAACAAACCAATCAAAATCCTACAGTAACTGATTTTAATACTTCACACAATACTTGGATTGTTTGGCTAAAGTGTACACTTGTATTGTGGCCATGTCCATGTTAATCTACCTGATTAATGAGTCATTGGATTTTCCTGATAAACGAACACCCTGCTTCTGTTATCTCATTTTAGATGTTCACTAGTGTGTCATGTTTAAGCTTTACAATCATGTTCTTCTTTTTTTATGTGCATAATGTTGACTTTTTTTTTACTGTTTTAATTATAATGTTGGTATTATGTGTTACGTGTTGCTTTTCATTATTTAATGACATGCTACAACAAGCCACATATCAACTTGAATACTGCTGTCATTGTTGCTGGCTACACATGTTCTTTGTTGATTTTGTGTGGTTGTTTTTATATATCTTTATGTTAATATTAAACTCTATCATGTTTTTATTTCATTTTGGAATTTTACAAATATGATGTGTAATAGTGACATGCATATACTAGTGATGTGCGCCTGGCATTTTTTGGGTTTTGGTGCAGGGCATATTACCGGTATGTGAGGCTAAATGCAGGGTATACTATGTAAGGATAAGTTCAGGGCATACTACCGGTATGTGATGATAAGTGCAGGGCATACTATCTGAGGATAAGTGCGGGGCATACTACCGGTATGTGAGGATAAGTGCAGGGCATACTGTGTGAGGATAAGTGCAGGGCATACTGTGTGAGGTGCAGGGCATACTATGTGAGGATAAGTGCAGGGCATACTACCGGTACGTGAGGCTAAGTGCAGGACATACTACCGATATGTGAGGATAAGTGCAGGGCATACTGTGTGAGGATAAGTGCAGGGCATACTACCGGCATGTGAGGATAAGTGCAGGGAATACTGTGTGAGGATAAGTGCAGGGCATACTGTGTAAAGTGCAGGGCATACTATGTGAGTATGTGTGCAGGGCATACTACCGGTATGTGAGGCTAAGTGCAGGGCATACTACCGGTATGTAAGGATAAGTGCAGGGCATACTGTGTGAGGATAAGTGCAGGGCATACAATGTAGTACTTACTATGGCAGGCTGGGTT
>JABWIB010005252.1:17127-32392 GCA_016617825.1 Platyplectrum ornatum
AAATATAAGTATATATGATTTATGTTATTTAATGAAAGAAGTTAAATAGCTCAGGTGTAATTGGAAAGTTTACACATGTAGAAGATAGTTAATAAGAGCAATACATGCAGAAACTGGGTATATAAAGGTAACATTAAGCACTCCCTAGCACCCTTTTAACAGGAATCTTTTGCTAATTTAAGAAAGGAGGATTTACTGAGTGCCCAAGGCTGGCAGGAGAAAAATCCCATTATGTCCCTGGAAACAGCAAGCATTGTCCTGGCTAATCCAGAGCACATCCAGGTGGAAGGGAGTGACCGGGGAACATGCTACCTGACAAATAATGAAGAAGATTGGCTTGAGGCAAAGGAGGGATATATCCTTTGAATGATGAGCATTTCCAGAGGCCCAACACCTGGACAGCTGCAGGTGGATTGTTACTGGAGGCCGCGATGACAGCAGCACCGATTTGAAATGAATGGGTGCCAAATATATCCATTTTATGCTGAAGATGTCCAATGGCCTAGCTTATGGACAGAGACAGGTGGATCGTTATTGGAGGCTGTGACCACAGCAGCACTGATTTGAAACAAATGGGTGCAGGAGTCATGAACATCCAAACCGGATATCTCCCGGATACATTTCTGAAAAATACTTGATACTGAGAGGGATGCTCCAGAAACATGAACTAGCCAGACAGGGGAAGAGACAGGACAAAGGGGAGCATAGCGGGAACCAAAAGAGACAGGACAAATATCTGCACACGATTGCCTGTGCAAAGTTATCCACTTACCGCTCCCCAGTTGATCAGTTTTACTCTTGTGGATATGGCACAATAAGGCCTTGAGAAAGATACCAGCCGAGTATTGAAACGCGTTGTATATACCCTATACTATTGGAGATCGTGGACAGAGAAGATCACAGAGTGTGAGATATATGCAGTCTGACAAGTGGAGTTACTGTGAGTAGAATCTGGTGGGCGGGCCTCAGTATTTCGTGGGTCTGCACTATTTCCACTTTTTCTCTGGGGTTTAAGACCAGAACCATATAGAGGACATCGTGGAACCAGATTGGAAAAAAGAAAACAACAAAGAGATACCTTTTGGGCTGTGATTTTTGAAGTCAATCACACACGTCATCTCCCTGTAAGTGTAATTCAGGGGGCGGGCCAACTTTATTGGGTGATCTGCACTATTATCTTCTCCTTCGGAGGTCCAACAATGGGAGTCTCGGTACATCAGAACGTGAAGGTGAAGAAAGAAGATTGACATCTATTTGGTGTATGATACGCTATATGTCAAGAAACAGAAAGTGTGAGTAGGCTTCTGCCACTGTGATTATTACTGAAAGTTACGGGCTTCACTATTGCCTTTTGTTTTTTCCTTTTTTCCGGTGGGAACGATCTATTTGTTGAAAGGACATTATATGAAGGTGTTTTATATCTGACGGACAACTCCTGATCCCTTCCTGGCACTGGCCTGGTGGACTTATTACCTATGATATAGAGTTTAGAATTTGTTGTTAGCCTAGCACCCTCTTTTGGTGTATACCTACTTATATTGTATATATTATTATTTTGGGTTCTGCGGTAGGGACCTTGGTGACACCCGGGGGCTGAGAGGCTTAGCGCTTGCAACGGTTGTTGTCAATCTGAATTTTAAGTCTAACAATAAGGCCTCAGTAGATAAGTGTACATTAGCGGCCAGCAAACCAGTGGAGCAGGATGATTTGGACACAGCCAACAGCTGACTGAGCCGAAATGTGCCCCCACAAAGGCAGGCTGAAACAGCAAAGCCTCATAAGGGGAGTCTGCAATTTGAAAAACCACACCTACCAGACATGCACAGGGACAGAGATGGGTTGCTTGCCGCCGGCAGGGCGGGGCCAAAGCCTCGCCTAACTGCGCAGGGCTCTAGAGACCAAGAAATCCTTGGTAATATCCACCATGCCGTGGAAATTAGCAAAGATAGCCAGGACAACAAGTATGATGCCGGTGCAAGGGAAGCTGTCAAAAAGTAGCCAAACTCACGCACCATAGTTCTTCCTGTTAAGAAATAAATAAAACCAGCTCTATAACTAGTGTACTAGTATAACTAGTATAGGAAGAACTTATTTTAATATATATAAACTTGAGTCAAGCATTCTTGCAAATCTGCAGAGTGCATTGACTGAATTGTTAGTGGTAGTGTGGTATGTCACTACTGCATACCACACCGTTTAAGTTAGCTAAGTTTATCCATTACAGCGTATTAGTAGTGCACCTAATGATCATTCCATATGATATCATTTTTTTACTTATAGTCTGTGTGGTGATAATTGTAACCTGTGTTTAATCCCACTTCTTTCATAATATCTTCGTATTAGCATTGTTATCTTTCCATTTCATATTATTATAAGAAAGATATATTTGTTGGGCTGAAAGAGTCCTGGGAGGGAAAGTTAGATATTTCTACACTATATTTTGAGAGCAATATAATCTAATTGACATTTTACCATTATTTCTGTGCAATTTTTTGGTGTGTCACAACTGCATACCACACAGTTTAACAGTTTGACAAGACCATAAATTACAGCATACCGTATATACTCGAGTATAAGCCAACCCGAATATAAGCCGAGGCTCCTAATTTCACCTAAAAAAACAGGGATAACTTATTGACTCGACTATAAGTCAACCCCCCAGTATGTCTGTCTGTCACCACTGGGAAAGGCTCGTGTCACTCATGTCACTGATGGATCATTACCCCCATAGGATTGCATTGACTTTGGTCTCTATGTCCAGCTTTTATAGATCTTCCCCTATATGTCTCTATTGTCCCCCTTTTTCCTGCATGTGCAGGGTTAATATAAGGCATATAAGGCAATGTAAAGCTCCTGTGCCATGCTGTAACCTATACAGCACACTATCATGCCTGTGCCAGCTCTGTGGACTCAGTGTGGTGTATGAGTGTCATGCTGCATGCCAGTGTCAGTGTCAGCACATCCCTACATCATGACACCAAAAAAAAAAATATTTTTTTTAGACTCGAGTATAAGCTGAGGGGTGTACTTTCAGCATAAAATGTGTTGAAAAATTTGGCTTATACTCGAGTATATACGGTATTAATATGCCTAAGTATCATTCCACTGTTTGTATAGAGCAAACTTTTTGGGAATTTTTGTAGTCTGTGTGATGTGTCAAAAGTGCATAACACATAGGTTAACAGTTTGCCAAGTCCATCCATTACAGTGCATTAGTAACTTTAAGTATTATTTCACTGTTGGTATATAGCAGACTTTTTGGGACACAGTGTGTACCATATAATATCACACATTAAAAAATATCTATAATGGGCCAGTCTACTGAAATGGTGCAGTATTTCAGCAACCCCTCTCAATACCAAAACATTTTATATTTCAATTTAAAATTGCAAACCTACCATACACTACACGTAGTGTAAAGGAAAGGCTAAGGTCATGTCTGGTATTTCCGGTTGATACACCTGCTAGTGTCACATGCACCAGAATCACATGTACCAGAATCTGTCATAAAAGTGGGTGGGAGGGCTCAAGGACAATGTACTGCAATGTCTCTGCAACCCTGCCTGTGGAGACAGCAAGTACAGCACATTTATCAAAAGTAAAGTTGCTGGTTTGTCTTCAATGAGATGAGTATATTCAATTTTCTTTTCAACTGTGGTGGTGGCGGCCTCTGCAGGCCTATTATCCATGCCATATATAATTAGTGACACTATATAAATTATCCATGCCATATATAATTAGTGACACTATATAAAAAAAGGTTGTCCTATTTGAAATTTCAGTCCTGATGTTGAACATGGATGCCTTTATTTCTTTGAATTTCCTCTGTGTTGAGGCTTATGAGAGGGAAATGACTGTAGGAGGTAAGGGGATCACCATCACCAGCCCCTGAAGACCATACCCAAGCAGGGGCGCATTTTTAATGTGTGGTTGGACCTGGTGTCCCTGTCAGATCAGGAGGTTTTGAAAATGTTCCGTATTAACTGTTTCAACCTCTTGGCATTATATGAACAGGTGAGCTGGGAATTGGAGCCGGATACGGTCCAGTCTCATGCAGTGTCTTGGCTGCACAAATGAATGTGTGCCATTCACTTTATGGCCACTGGCTCCTTTCAGTCAGTGACCGGAAAGGTGCTTGGCATTTTGCAGCCAACTTTTTCTAGACACTGATCTCAGGTGTTAAGTGGTCTGTGTAAGTTACTGCGCACAAATGTCTGCTTTCCCTGCCAGGACGCATAGTGGCGTGAACTGAAAAAGGCCTTCTATGAGTTCTCAGGATTTCCCAATGTCCTGGGAGCCATAGATTGCACTCATATAGTGCTGAGACCACCCAGGAAAAAGGGCTATACACCAAATGCACCATTGTCACTCCCTGAACGTGCAGGTGGTCTGTGACAGGGCCATAACTAGATATTTTAGTGCCCTGTGTGAAAGAGGAGACAGACGGCAAAGACAAAAAGATATATCTCTAAAAAACCACATGTATAACAATCACATTCTTTTATACTCTAATTTCACAATAACTTACTATCTTTATCAGAAATCCCCTCACTTGAAAGTTATAGAAAAACTGACAGATTCCACTCTTCATTTAGACCTGCTGGTGCCTTGGAGTTGAACAAATAAATTATTCTCGCCTCCTTCTGCAATAAAATTTGTTCACGATTCCCTCCTCTTCTCAGTTCCCTCCTCTTCTATACAATGGCATACAACGTAACTCATTGACCCTGTGTTTGGCTTCCAGAAAATGTCTCGCCACAGGTGGTGTTTTTTCACCTACCCCTAGACCAGCTTTTTTGATAGATGAGTGATGGAGCGCTATGTGCTCTTTCAACATCCTGGTGGTTTTACCCACATATAATTTGTGGCAGGGGCACTGAATCACATATACAACAAATTTACTCATGCAATTCAATTTGTTAAATTGTTTAATTGCAGGTCCTTGGTGGGGTGCGAAAAAGAATCACCAACCATCAAGAAGCTGCAGTTCACACAACCACTAAATTTGTATGATCCCAGCTTACTCTGTAGCCATGTCACTTTAGTATCTGGAATGATGTCATTTCTCATTAATACATCCTTCAAATTTATATGTCTTTTGTAACAGAACATTGGGGGTCCAGATATATCTCGGCCCACTCGTGGGTCAGAGGACACTATGTGCCAATGATTCAGTACTGCTGTTTTTAAATGTTGGGACATGCTAGAATATTTTGTAATAAACGTCATTCTACCATCAGCTTGTTTAGATTTATTCTGATCATTTCCCAATAGTACTTCTCTGTCTAGTGACATACATTGTTCTGATGCCTTTCTCATCTTTGCATTTTTGTAGCCTCTTTCCAGAAACCTGGTTGCCATGTTCTCCAATGCCTCCTCCAATTTAGATCTATCAGAGGTAACCCTTACCAGTCTGATCATCTGTGCAAAAAGCCCTGTTTTTAAAGGGCGTGGGTGAAAACTTGAGGCATTGGGGAGCGTGTTTCTATTTGTACTTATTCTATATAGGCTGTTTTAAAACCCTGTTGATGTCTGTTTAATCCTGATATCCAAAAATGGATCTCATCAACACTGAATTCCATCGTAAATCATTATTGTGTTCAACTTCTGGACAAATTTCTTCAACTCCTCGGCTGTCCCACTCCATAATGAGAACAGGTCATCTATAAACCGACCAAAAAAAAACAAATAAATATAGAAAATACCGGGTCATTCAAAAGATATTCAATCTCATACCTGTGCATGTACAGGTTCGCATACGATGGGGCCATATTCGACCCCATCGTTGTCCCCTGTACCTGCACAAAGTATGAGTGCTGAAATAAAAAATAATTTTTAGCCAAAATAGAGTTCCTCAATTCCATAAGAAACATCACATCATGTCCCTCATATTCCTCTGATGTCCTGATTCTATTGCCCTTAAACCCTCATGTTTAATACTGGTGTATAAACTGGTAACGTCCATTGTTACCAGTATACACTTCCCTGCTAAATGGTTAACATTTCTTAATTTATTCCAAAAATCAGTGGAGTCCTTTATGTAGCTCCCAGTGCGATGGACTAGTGGTTGTAGAATAAAATCTACAAATTGTGAAAGCGGTTGATTGAGTGACCCCCAGGATGAGATTATCGGTCATCCCGGAGGGTCAATCAATGTTTTATATATCTTAGGGAGTATATATATCAGTGGGGTCACTGATATGATCCTGTCTTAAAAATCTACTCACTTCTTTGGTTATAATAACAGATTCTACACCCTTAAATACAATATCATCTATCACCTTTTTGAACTCCCACATAGGGTCAAATGGTAACTGTTTGTATATTGATTGATCCGCCAATTGGTGATTAATCTCTGCAATATAAGCAGACTTCTCCAGTAGCACAATCGCACCTCCTTTATCAGCAGGTCTAATAGTTATTTGGGTATTTTGTTTCCACGACTTTATTGCAGCCTGTTCATCCCTAGATATATTAGGTTGATATCTTCCCTGTTTAGACCA
The DNA here is from genome assembly GCA_016617825.1 of Platyplectrum ornatum. NCBI lineage: Eukaryota > Metazoa > Chordata > Amphibia > Anura > Limnodynastidae > Platyplectrum > Platyplectrum ornatum. The sequence continues at coordinate 23,631 of JABWIB010005252.1, forward strand.
AGAGGCCCATAGATCCCTTTTTAATAAGTGCATGAAAGTCTCTATTGAACCATTTGTCACCTGAGGTTCAAATTGTGTTTTTCTTTAAATCTCATATTGGATTTAAGCACAGTTCTCTGTTTATCACAAAAATAGTCCTTTAATTTCCTTTAAGACCTCTGAAATTTAAATAGCTCCACCTCCATATCAAATAGGTATTCACAAAAGAGTCTTTAGTTAAAACCACAAGCTCATGTATGTTAGGTTGATATGATGAAAGGTTGTATATTACAGTCTCTGTTGATGTTGGGATTGTCCCCTGTTGGGTCCTCTTAAGTCCCCTTTGCGGTTTCCACCTCTTCCACGACTGCGTGTGGTCATCCCTCGTCCTAAAAAATGTTGTTCTCTCATATCTTTGCGGCTAGTTCCTTCAGAAATACTTTGTGATGTCAAAGAATCTAAATCAGTGTATGATCTTTCAGCTCTCCTTGGCTCACCCCTCTTTGTAGTCTTCACATACCTTTCTATATTTGCGACGTTTGAACATCAGTAGTTCATTTTCAACGCGCTTTAGTGTCTCAGTTAATTTGCCTGGCCAATCCACCGTTTCCTCCATTCTGAAGGCCGTTGTGCATATTGGTTCTAATGTCTGTAATTCAACCTCCAATTTGGTCACATCTGCATTCGCTTTCTGTATGACTAATATCATTAGGTCTAAGGAACATTGGTTCAATATTTGGCACCATTGTTTAGCAAATTCTTTGTCATTTTTACCAGATGGTTCCTGGTTCCTGGTTCCTAATTCTAAAACCCCTCGTAATGAGAGATTCCTTGTGATATCTGGTGAGCGTAGTATCTGGTGTAACTTTAATTCAATAATCCGTTTTTTCAACTCAAGATCTTACGCAAATTGAATTGCATAAGTAAATTTGTTGTATATGTGATTCAGTGCCCCTGCCTCAAATTATATGTGAGTAAACATTATATGTGAGTAACAAATTATACTGAAACACCTGTTGGGCTATGTACATTTGTTGTGGAAAGCATATTGGACTAAGGGATAAACCCTGAATCACTTCATGAGAGATGAGTATGAAGGAAACTATATGCTGCTATTCAATGATATATGAAGCACCTGTTCGATTTTGGTGATGATGGACATTCTTTTGGGCAGTGGATATATTTAGATTTCCTGTTTTGTTCCCTTTTTGAAGATTGCTGCTTAATTTGCTGCCAAATATTTTGCACCAACAGTATGCTGCTAAATGATATTGAATTGCTGCTAAGAAGTTTACATATGGAGGATGTGATGTTCTTTTAAATGGATAAATAAATGATTGTTTTTTGGTGAAAGAAATAATGAGTGTGCTGGCCGGAGTTTCTTCAGTGGATACCCTAAGCTTTGCACCTAAAGTTGTGATCAAGAGTGTGTGCATTCTGGATTATATGTCCTTATCTTGAGATTCTATCTATCTATCTATCTATCTATCTATCTATCTATCTATCTATCTATCTATCTATCTATTATAGCAGGAGACATGGCACTCACTCCATATGTAGATAGTTCCCCCGGGTGCACAGCCAGTAGTAGAAGATATCCATGCACAGGCCTTGGATTTAATGATGCATCTGGCTTAAGTGGATATTCATTTGGTCACCAATGGCACCTATGCGGTTCATGCCAGACAAGAACACTGCGATTACGCGCCTACAATTCTTCTGCTGCTGCCTGTGCTGCATGCGTTGTTCTGTGATAAATTGCATATGAAGGTCAGGTAAAGATGGCTGTGTGTTAACGTCAGTTTGTTTTGTTGCAGACTCGCCGGCAGGCACAACTGATGGACCTTCAGAGTGACGCTCAATCAGAGGATGTGGTTGCAGTTTGAGCAGACCTTGTGGATCATTTAGAGGTAAATAGTGTCCTACTGGCCCTTTCTTTACGACGCTGGCTGGTACCAAGTACGTTACGTCTGGCCCCTCCAGGATCTCGGTTGTTAACACATGCCGCATATGCTCCTCATACTGCTTGTACTTCATCTTGCAGCATTTTCCACCCCCTGTGCCTTTTGCAGCCTTCCTCTCTGTAGCAATTTTGTTTTTAAGCCTTCTTTTTATGTCGCTAAATCTTTTGCCAAAATAAGATTCATCACGCTTATAGGGACTAACAGCATTTACAGCATCAACAATCTGACCCCATAATTTGTGCTTCCTTCTGTGACTGGTATTGGCAGATTGAACACCATACAGCATCCCATACCGTGGCATCACTGCCTCATTTCAAAACATTATATTGCGACCTAGTTTGTTTTTTTGAGGCCTTTGTCCCTCTCTGTCACTTGTCTCACCACTGCCCTGCCCCTCCCTGCTTCCACTAGCCATTTCACAAAATAAAGGATAAATAGGGGGAGAAAATACACAGATATACAAGCACTCACACACACTCACAAACACACATACTCACAAAGGGCCAGATTCAGCTTTTCATTCTCATGACTATTACACTCTCATGGGCAAAACCATGTTGAATTGCAGGGGAGGTAAATTTAATTAGTTGCAATCAGCATAACAAGTTACAGCTGATGTTTCCTAGTCCTAGTCTAATAACAGCGTAACAGTAACGCTGGTCAGTATCTGTGTGCAACATGCAACAATAAAGTATTCTCCCTGCATGCAAACACTGAACTCATTTTACCCCCCCTGCAATTCATCATGGTTTTTCCCATGAGAGTGTAACTCATGAGTGTAAGTCATGAGAGTGAAAAGCTGAATCCAGCCCAAAGACACACAGGCACACACAAATAGCTTACAGTAAACACACAGTACAAGTAACTACACTACAACCCATACAATCACACACCTTACTCACAAACAAATATGATGGGAAAAAAAGAGTAAAAAAATTAAAAAGCACATAAACCAAATAAAAAACTATCCAAAAAACACACATAAAAAACAGGACTACAAATAACACTTACACTCACCACTCAGGAATCAATAAAATGCTTTTTCAAATCTAAATTCAACAACGCCTCACTCTCACTCTGATAAATCACCACACACTCTATATTAACCAGGAAGTGGCATGTTTTTATAACCTGTCAATCCTTATCAAAATTGCAAGAAAATAAACACGCCTATCATGCCTACATTAGGAATCAAGGTAAACGAAACCACGCTGTGGTAAAGTTTAAAAAAAAAAAACACGTCAGACACTAAAATGCGGCGTGCTGTGAAAATACACCGGACGCAAGACAAAAAACATGCTAGATAAACATTATACAACACTTAAAATGCATCATGAAATCACGCCACATAGTAAATATCTAAAAGACACGACACTTAGTAAATATACCCCTGAGACTGCATCTCCAGTACATTCTGTTTTAATGTGTGATACCTAGTAGATACTATACTTATTTTTTATGGAAAAAATAAACTTTTTGAAAATATTGATACACACTGCTTTTTTGTAAGAAAAATATACACCTAGTTCATTACATGCCCTCCCTGTATTGTCCCAAGACTTTATATGCTCTACCATAGTGCCATAAGTCCAGAACAAAGGAGGTCATGCATCAGGTAATCAACTGTGAAGGAAAAGGGTGCAGTAACTCAGCACCTCTTCAAATATAACACCTTCATAACATTTCATTACAATACTAAAGGAAATGCAAAAACTCATTTCCCCAGCAGAGGTCAGGCAGTTACCACCAAATTGAAAGAAAAAACAGCCTGAGGTTTGTATTCTTTTGGTATTTTAAGACATTTTCTAAAATCTTTATTTTGATGGACACTATGTTTTTGGTCACATTGTCAGCTGAGGGGTTTCAACTTGTTATGAAGTGTCGTTATGAAGTCTTAAGTTTGTGTCCTTATGTATTAACATCTGGGTTTGCCCTGTCTTATCTAATATATGTCAATAAAAGTAATATTTGCAAAACATTCCCTCAGCAAAAAAATGAATGAAACAATGTCACCTCAGTCTCCACTCTAGTGGTCATCCAGTGGTCCTCGATGAGGACAAATAGGCTATATTGTAGAGGTTAATAAACATTTGTGTGTACATCACTGCTGGCAGCAGTCTAGAGGTTTTAGATAAATGTTTACACATGACATCAGGAATTAGGGAAATCCTGTACCCATATGGCCAGTAGACAAGGAAGTATAGTCAAAAGGAACATACAAAAATTTATAATAATGGAAGATTGTACCCAGTGGGGAAGGAGCTGTGAACAATAATTTATCTAAGGTGTTATGTAAGCCCAGAGGCAAAAAGCAATAAAATTAAGTACTGCAATTGCAAAAATGTCAAATGTTGGCCTCTTAAAAAAGGAAACCGCTCGCTCACCAATGCAAAAGTCAAGAGGTCAAAGCCCTTTACCATACCAGTGGTTGGTTTGAATGAATACCCTGGTGACGACAGAGAGTAAAATGGTAGGCAGCCATGCAGTACTGGAATCCAGAATTACCCAGGAGGGGAGGTGTAGGGTAAATTGGAGGATGAGGAAGAAGCAAATGGACATAAAAATAGGGTTATCACATAAGATTCCAGTGATTTCTGAGTCATGGAGATGGAGAAAAGTGTATAAGAAGCCAGATTCCAGGGAAGTGTTAGTGTAAAGCAAAGAGTTCTACAACCAGTCCCTGAGATGACTAAGCTGAGTTCTTGGTTATAGAATGAATCCAATGCTGTGGGTTCTACATTGCTAGTAGGATCTGAAGGATATAAATATTGGGGACCGTGAGATTAAACAATCCACCTTCGTGGATTGTGATATTTCTGGGTATTGGAAAGATTAAGTCTTCTATTGTCCCTCTGCAGTGGCAGTTTATGAGACCATTCCAGATTTCTTTCCCAAATAAATGTACACATAAATTGGTTCACCCGACAAGAATCCTTGTGAGTCAACAATAGAGGAAGAACCAGCAAGGTGTAGAGGAGCTTCAGAAAAGAAATAATATCTATAAGAGTCACTCTACCTACGTAGAAAGAAAGACTACAGGCCACAAACCCCATCCATGAGACAGCAACAGTAAAGTTAGAGTGGTATAATTGATGAATTGGAGCCCAGCTCTGACCCAGCATAAACTAAGACCCTCCTCCCAAAATAATCTGGTCACTCGTGTGATTTTTTTAAAATTAAAATGAAAAACTGAAACCTCTCCAGATTTGTCAGGGGCCGTAAGGAGACTTGGGATTACCCAGAAATATCACAATCCACGAAGGTGGATTGTTTAATCTCACGGTCCCCAATATTTATATCCTTCAGATCCTACTAGCAATGTAGAACCCACAGCATTGGATTAATAGCGATATTAAAAAAGCAGCGACCAGAGGGGACACCCCTGTCGAATCTCCCAGTGTAATTCCCACCCAGGACCTTTCAGTCCATTAATTAGTAAATATGTAGAATGCTGATGATAAAAATACTTGAGAAGGGCTATAAAGTAACCCCAAAACCAATGGCGGTGGAGGAATTCAGATACAGACAGCCAAGAGAAAGAATCAAAGGCTGTTTGGGTTTCGAGGTTAAGCAGCATGTGATTGGGAGTAGAAGGGGGAAAGGCTGTCACTGCAGCCAGGGTCATGCAGATTCCCCTAACTGAGTGATGTCCAGAGACAAAGTCCAACTTGTGGTCAGTGAGGAGGGAGGGAAGGATGGATTGAAGTTTATTAGGCATAATTTTGGCCAACAATTTAAACTCTACAATGATGGGGTGATAGGAAGGAGATAGTGGATCCTTGCCATGTAGCTATTTGCCTGGTGCAGGTAATGATAATAGAGAGCAAAAAGCAAACAGGAAAGAGGCAGATAGAATGACAGAAAACAATGACAAGGTAAAAATAACAGAACTGGAAAATCACCCTGTTTGTCGGTACCAATTTCCACTAGAACAATATCGTTCTCGTGGATGCCCAGCTTAAGACACAACATTGTATGCAAATGAAAAAATTTAGGTTATTGACATCGTAAAAAAAAAAGAAAAGAAACTTCACCACCATTTTCACATTTACCAGAACAAAACCTGTGATGACTTCGAGAAAACACAAGCGGGACACACTAATAACTAAAATGCCATTAACAATTAGCATTACAAATGGTAGGAGTCACTGGTGTAACTATAGGGGGTGCAAAATGTTTTTCCTCCTGGCATGTTACCAGCTTAGCGGCACCCCCGCACAAATGGACCGGCATGTGGCAGGTGGCAGCACTTCGATTCACCTGTCACCATGGAAAGGAGATGAGAACAAGCACCGGAAAGTCTTCTAGTGAATGGTGCTGCTCTAGTGGGCAGCCGGGGTATGGGCGTGCACCACTACAAGTACCTATGCCAGTACAAGCTCTCTTTGTATTGCTATTTAAGGTAGGGTGTGAAGTGGCCCAATGGATTTAAATGTTTTTGCTTTAAAGTATAAATGGTTCTGAAAGTTGTACACCCAACATGAAGCGCTATAAGGACTATCACATATATAAGATAAATCAAATCAAGCATCGCTCTCCAGCCACTCCTCCCAGTATGTAGTAGGTTCTATATCCTACACATTAACAATAAATAATATTGAAAAGACATCCAGATGGGCGCTAGAGAAAGGTATAATATAAATCACAATAATAGGCCTATAGCCCCAGGACTGCAGTCCATAAGCCTTCCTGGCTTGTGATGACCAGTGTCTCTTTGTATTTTGTGCTCTTTGGGTTATTTTTGTGCTTTTTTTGGAGTATTTTTTATTAAACTTCAATGGTGATTGCATGATAGGCAATGGCAGTAGATGTGCCAATGTGGTCAAGTGCTACTGCCACATGTATGCTGTCAGAAATTCAGGTCTCAGATTCTCAGGGTGTAGGAGAGGTGCTAAAGACCTGCAAGATGATGATGTCATCATCTCGCGAGTCCTGGCAGGAGGAGGTTACTAGTGCCTGATTGATTTTTCCAGAAGGTCTGAATGTTTTGGGCTGGCATTTAGAAGAAGGAAACTAGGAAGGTGCTCTTGATGGGTCAGGGAGCCTGAATTGTACAAAGCACTACACCTCTTCCTAGTATCATATTTCTATTGTGTATTGAGTATTGTGAGCATTGTGATACTGATAAGTATCAGTATTAGTTATGTATCAGTATGGGTAAGAGATGATGTTTCCTAGCCCAAGTCTAATAACAGTGTAACAGTAACGCTGGTCAGTATCTGTGGGCAAAATGCAAAAATATTGTATTCTCCCTGCATGAAAACACTGACATTCATTTTACCTCCCCTGTTATTCATCATGGTTCTGGCCACTCATGAGTGAATCAATATTACGTAAGTCTGGATCTGGTCCAATGAGTGGAGAGGAAATGAGTCAAATGGCAGAAAGTTTGAGTCTGGACCAGCAAATACATCACTCATTTACAGAAACGGGAGATCCATTATTACACCTAGTTTAGTGCTATGGGTAATTGGGAGATGGGGAAGTAAAATATGGTGATGGGCTCCTTGTAATGTCATAGCCACATAAACTGGTATATTTACTAAGCGGCGAGTTTAAGCTGCTGTGTGTGGGAAGAGGAGCCTTTTTGTCCCAAAAAGGACCCTCACAATCCTGAAAGTATCACAATATACACAATTACGACTAGGTTCACTTTAACATACAGAATAATGAAGTGATATATCTATAACCTAGACCCCTGATGGTCAACCTGTGACACTCCAGATGTTGTCAAACTCCCAAAGTCCCATCATGCTTTGCCAGCTCATGCCAAAGACTCAACATACCAGTGGGGATATCCATGCCAGAGGCTGCTTAAACCCGTAGGTCGGGGTCCATTGGTGCCTAGGACAGCCTAAAGCAAGGTTTTTGGGAAGGGTCCTGTCCAGGGAGGGTTCTGTAGCGCCAAAAATATAGACACAGTTTCATATATGGGGGTGATAAGCGTTGTTCTTGCGTCCATTGGCCGTATGCAGGCAGGTGAATGCAGAAAAAATAAAATAAAATAAAATAGTGTAATTCAGTTTTGTAATCAAGTTTTATCCGTGAAATTTATAATATCACCGCGTTATTCAATTAATATGCATACCCGAGAGCCATGTTATAAGGGCCAAACACATGCTATCTGCCAAAATGAGGGGTGCCAGATTACCACCTCATGCAAGAGTCTCAATATGCATACTAGAAGGCTACTTTATATATCGCGTATCAGAAAATCTCATCAATGGGAGTCCTGGAATTCAGCAATCGTCTCCAACATAAGCAGAATATCTCTTAGAAACAAAGAATGTCCGCAATAGTGAAGTACATTAAAACAACAGCTTTACTAGAAACTGTTTAAAAACATGCGTACCACAACAAAGTATTAAAACAACATATAGTATACAAGCCCACAGGGCGTCTTATCTGCAGATGTTGACTCCTTTCCAAAGGCTCAAGCAGCGTTTCCAACTTCCACAGGTAAAATAGTCGGTTTGAAAGATGGATTGGAGCGGGCTAATAAGATCGTCTCTGTGAGGTATGAACCAATGTTCTTCAATGCGCTCCATATTCTAATCGATTCAATATCTATAAACAAGCATATAGTTACAACTTGAAATATATAGAAATAACAATCATTAATTCAAACATATTACATTCAGATTTTAACATTATTATTATTCCAAATAACTCCAAACTGGTATTTATTTAACTCCAATAGTGCACTATATTTTCAAGCAAATATTGATTCAAATAACTAATTAATAGTAACAAAAAAATCTAAATAAATTATATATATATATATATATATATATATATATATATATATATATATATGTT